>JACGCK010000171.1:0-95667 GCA_014925825.1 Pholiota molesta | reverse complement strand
GTCGTGTGATTCCCAATCAAGTATAGAGCGGGGCTGCTCGCAGGCCTGAAGGCGACGCCCAGAGTCCGCCGGCTTCAGTAGCTCAGATGTTTGCCAATCTCCAGATAGCTAGGAGCAGATGTGGACGAACATTTTTTATGGTAGGACGTGAAGCGAACGGCAGAAAGGATCTCTCATCTTATATAAAATCGCGTAATGCCCAACCTGATGAATTATGTATAACTAAGTAGACTGTAGCGCGAGCGAAATATTGGGACCCTAATCAGCAATTTCAAAGGTTCGTATCTATTATCACGAAGGAATTTGTGTTCAAGTTTAGGATACGGCGGTAGTACTGCTGCACTATCCTTGGTTAGTGCCTACTGAAGACTTTGACTCCGGAGGAGAAGGCATGATGTTGCACTTACGGCCGTATGACTCTGACTTTGACCTCTGGCTTTACTGTAACCAGGTGGGCATAGATTGCCTTGTAGCCTTGTAGCCGGAGTTATTTTTTCTCGCTTCAGACGCCAGAGACTGTCTTTGATTTTTTGTACTGAACAAAATGAACTTAACTCTCTACCAAAAATTCCCGCGACGTCAAATTCAGCCACCTCATTCAGTGGTAGATAGAAAACACTACCCTGCAGCGTCGAAATGTAGAGCTTTGTGAGCTCCCAAGTCTGCTCTCCGATCACGATTAGCCTGGATCGTAGACCTAAATCTCTCGGTGACAGAAGTTCAGCATGGTGTTCTGCTAGGTAAATGATAGATACTTTTTAGAACGGATAAGGGGATCAATAATTGCGAGCTGTCATTTATGCGAGGATTAGAAGATTTTGAACTGGATACCAAGCATTTTGCTGGACTCCAAAATCGCAGAACAGCACATGAGTACGACAGGTATAAAAGCAACTCATCACGTCGAAGGTTTCAGCAGCTCATCTGTTTAACACTTTCCCTCCAACTTGAACGTCTACTTCGCAAGTCAATATGCATTTCAACTCAGCATCACCGTCCTCGCCACATGTTGGCATTGGCACAAAGCGCCAGCTGTGCCACGACCGGCACGACCGCCACTGATTTGACCTCCAGCCAGGTGGTTACGAGCATCCAAAGTGTAACAAAGATTTCCGCCAGCCTCAACGTTTCGGTAAGCGCCGTTAGCACGAAAACCACTGCAGCCGATATGGCGACAATTGCTACGGTGTGTTTTTTATTGGTTTTGCAAAATCTTTTTTTCTGACCTGGCTGTTCTCTCTAGAGTGTAACCACCGGGTTCACCAGCATTGTCAGCGACGTTACTATGGCGGTGACGATGATAAATGGAGCCAAGTCCATTTGGAGAACACGGTGCTGACCTTGTAGTTGACGCGCTGCTCAGGTGAGGATCAATATTCAACATTCAGTCCCTACTGTCTAGCTGCAGACAAATTGCTGATAGTTCGATAATTCTCAAATAAAACACTACAGTTCATCAAGATTCACCAGACCTTTTGTCCACTGTCCTCGGGAAGCATACTATTTTTGCGCAGTTCGCCCTAACTGCGCCCATTGTCGCCGTTCTCAGTACCCTCGAGTCTGGAATTGACGTTAGTACAATGAACCTCTGATTTTCCATCCTACCTGACGGATTCATGTTCTAGGCCTTTGCGACTGCGCTGATTCTGCTGATTCCATCCAAGAAACATACGGCGAAGGAAGGCTTCGCCAGTTGGATGTATCTGTCAAGAATACCATCAAATCATACAGTCAATTTTGCATTCCCAGCATCTTTTGGCCTACCATCAAACCTATCTGTGTATAAACTACATCCCGCTCTGGGAGACAGATTCGGATCTTGACCATGCATCGGCCCGGCTTGTTCTGATCAATACATATACTCAACCATAACTTGTAGCAATTTCCTAGATCTCTTCGAGTACACATGCGTTTATAACTTCAATATAACCGTTACATCCTACTTCTCTATATAGGCTCGTGCCACTGGATCTACGCCGAGAGTTGTCAAAGCTTCAAGCGCTACTAAGCGCTCATTTTTAGCGCTGCATAATAATGTCAATGATTGCGTAATGGTATACTTATTCCAAGTATATTCACGTGACAGTGGTGACCGAGCGACGACGACGAGCGCCGACTTTCGGACTTGGATCTTGACTTCGACCATCGTGGCGACCATCGACGAAAACAACATTCTAGAGGCTGTCGCTGGCAGCGCCTACCAGAAGCTTTGATCTTGCGGGATGGACAAGTTCGCAACGTTAGAGCCTGTCAAGCTCTACTCGTCTGCAGCGTCGACCGGCGCCCGCTTTCTTTCTCGCGCGACGGGCCAGAAAACAGTCGATCCAGCACCACCTCTTGTCGGTCGGTTACCCTCGGCTCTTCATCTGCTGATACTCTCTTACCTCCCAGTACCCGATATCCCTTCGTACAGCAGATGCTGTCGCGCAACGGCCGCCTTTGTCAAAAATGAGGCCATCTGGGACAAGCGATGGAAGATCCTGGGCATCGACGCTGACCCCGCGATGAAGAAGGTGCTCGACGTGCTAGAGCGCAAGTCGAACGACAGAGCGGTGGTGTCGCGCGCAGCGGCGCCTCCGATCATCCCAGTCGATGACGAGTTTGGGGACTTTACGACCGCCGACGTTTTCGATCAGCCACCTCCGGATGAGATGGGCGATTTTGTCGGCGCATTTCAGGATGTAGCCATGGCCTCTCCTTTATTTCCACAACCACCGCCGAAGGACACCTCTCGAACGAAATACACTCGCGTACATACCCTTCTCAAACCTCTCACCCGTCTTCTGACGTCGCCTCCCCATGTCATTCTCTCGGATATCGCCTCTGAAGTCAAATCTTCGCTGTACAACGAAGCCAAAACGCTACAACTTCTCTCTCGCTTCCTGTCACCCAAGATACAACCAGTACGACAATGGGAATCTCTATTCGTGTCACTCCGCACAGCGATGGATCGTTTCGATGCAACGCTCCTGGCCGCATTTGATGTCGCAGACAGCAAAGGCGATGAGGCGCAGATGCGGGAAGCAGCAGAGTCGAGTTGGGAAGTATGGGATGCGAGCAGTGGAGACTGGGAGATGGGAAAAGTGTGGGCGGAGAAACGGGAGATTTTCTATCAGCAAGATCAGTGGAGGGCGTTGGACAACTTTACGTGAGTACACACCGTGCTGATTTACCACATGCTTATATTCGTCATACAGATCTGAAGGCCAGCTAGATTTCGATGCTATGGACGAATTCATGGACGTGATCCTCGGAGCCATACGCGAGCATGGTGCCAGAGCTGTCCGGGTCTTCCCCCTGCATCACAGGTGCTCATCCAGTTCGCCGACCGACTGGCAATAGAAGTCGTTGGGGAATATATCACGACTCTCCTGGCGCATGCGCGTGAAATATCCAATGATACCTACTTGAAGTCTACCGCGGCATCGTTTAGGGTGGCATGGAAAATGGTCGATGCCATCATGGACGTAGCAAATCAGCGGAAGGACTCGGATGTCGATACACATAAAGCGGAGGATGTTGTGTGCGACTTTTCCGTGCTCAATAGTCATTGTGCGCGACTAACACAATTTGATAGGTATCGCATGTTCGAAGCTAACATGGACGAGTACCTAGACGAAGAAGTCGAATCCGTGAAACTGGCATTCGACGCTATCTGCAAAGGTTGGGACCGGGAGGTGAGCAACACTCCTGTTTGCCTTGACCCTCACTCAGCTTGTATCCAGGCCTCGGCATCAACGCCTACCGCCGCCGATGGCACGCGCCAATTCATCTCCTCGCAAAACCCCGCCCTGCTCAAACGCAACGTCCTCGCCTCCTTCACCAATATCCTCCTGCTCCCAGTCACCATTGTTCCCCGCACAGTGGGCGTCGTCGGTGGGGCGCTGATGACCGGCGGCTCCGCCGCGGTGCAGGGCATCCAGATGCTGAATCCGCAGCGCTGGGTCACTGGGGCGGGTGGTACCGCGGGCGCGGCCCGGCCTAATGGGTACTCGAAAAACTTCCAGGAGAGTGCGTTGTTTGAGGAGGAGAAGAGGATTACGTTCCGACGCTGAATGGGGCACGGGCTAAGAAATCCGGTGCGTCCACCATCTTGGCTTCCTACCGGGCCAGATCACACTCACCGTGTCTCCAGTCTCCCTTTCGCAGCTCGAGCTCACGTCCCCGACGCCCCTCATTGCGCCGTCAGGCGTCACGCCCTCCACCGCCGGCAGCACGACCTCGAACGACACGCGCCAGCTCGACCTGTTGCTCTCCCTCGATGTCGCGTTGGAAATTATCCACGCGGACCGCGAGTCGCTGAAGCGCGTGGAGACGTTCGCCGGGTACCCTGGACACTACGGGCACCGCGTGCGCGACACCATCGAGGAGCTGTTTATATTGATGTTGCAGGCGCTTGGGGACCAGCATGTGTCGAGGGGATTCGCCAAGTGAGTCTCTTTTCGATTTGCGATGGACAGGATTAATTTCTGTTGTGATGATGATAGGCTACGGAACAAATGGGGAATATAAGCCGGGAGAGCACTCCGATACGGCCAATGTTGCACCGTTGGTGCAGTTCTTCGAGCTGGTCCACATTGGTGACACCATCCAGTCGATTACGCAGGTGTACTTTGACAAGGAATTGGTAAGGAAGTCCTTTTGGTGAGATTTATTGATTGCTGACGAATACCATTAGGCCCCCCATATCGATAAAACAGATTTTTTGAACGCTGTTGTAAGAGAAAAGAAGCGATTCGAAAATTCGCTAGATGATTCGGTAGCGACGGGGCTGAATGCTGGTACCGAAGTCCTAATGAACCAGGTAAATTTCCTTTTTGATCTTATTTCCTATGTCGTTGAATTGATGAATGCGATGGCGATTGTTAGGTGGAGCACATCATTCTCACTCTCACGAAGCCAAGGGAATACTACCCTCCCGAAGACACCCCGCTTGAGCTAGGGCCAACGAAAGGGTGTCAAGAAGCGATTCGATGCCTGGAGAACCATTGTAAGCTGTTGAAAGGGAGCACGAGCAAGGAGGTTTTGGAGGTGTTCTATCAGGAGGTGGGGTTGCGGCTGATCGGGTACGTCTATATTTCCATTCGCCCTTTTCGTATTACTAGAGAACTGATGTGGACGCGCGCAATGATAGAATTCTGCAAAAGCATATCAAACGTCAGATTATCTCCTTGACGGGCGGATTCCAAGTCATAGCGGACTTGAATGCATATAACGCATTCATTGCATCCTTAAAGGTATCTTCTGTTCCTTTTTATACTTAAGGCAAGAATTAACTCGCCATGTAGATATCGGCTATCTCAGCCGACTTTGCGCATCTTAGGATGCTAGGACATGTTTACGTTGTCGAAGATGCGAAAGACTTAGCGCAGATTGTGAAGGACGTCGCACGATATGGTGGGGCTTATAGACCTGAGGTTAGTCATCTTTGCGTTCATGTTATTCTTTGCTTATCATTTCTGAATTTTCTAACAGGACATCTATGAATTCATTCAAAGACGCTCGGACTGGAAGAAGATAGAGAAGATCGTTGATAAAACGATGTACAACCTCAGCTTCAAAGAGGATTGTGTCATTTGCTAAGATCGAATTCGGACGCTACATGTGCTGTAGAGATATAATCCTTTGTACATTTGCATCCTTCGAACGCTTTCGCTGATATGTTGTACAACTAATCTAGCTTACAAGATCTTCCGAGTCTTTCTCTCTTTGCTCTCTTTGGTCCGCGTATTCCGCTCAAGACCCGAGGAACGTTAAGCCAGCCCTGCGTAAAGGGTCTCCTCAAAGGCAGTGAATGCTTCCAGATTCTCGGGATCGCGGCTGCCACTAACTGTGCCATTTAGCTGTGTCCCATATACACCGGCAAGGCCAGTCGTAGGATCCATGAAAAAGTAAGTGCCAGCCCATCCTGACCCTATGTCATCCGGGGGATTAAGAACATGTTCATCATCCAGCAAAGGATCGCCACTTACAGAAGGCGGATCCTTTCTTCCTGCGACCAGGCGCATCTACAGAGGAGACGGCGAGAGCAGTACTCCACGAGTTTCCTTTCGTTGGCGCAGAGGCCGTAAACAAGTCGAGATTTTTGACGCCTGCTTCGGTTGATGTGCCAACGAACAAACTCTGGACGCTTTCGAGGCTGAGGATGGGGTTTGTTGCTTTACCGGCTAGGGATTGACGACGTTAGTTGACAGGAGCAGCAGTACGTGAGCCCTGGAGGCTAAAGAGATGTTCTCACCGTGGATTTGGAGGATATGTCGTAAGAGTTTGAGGTAGTCTCTTAACGTGGTGTACAATCCTACTCCTCCCATGTGGCGTGAAACTGAAGGGGTTGAGCACAACGAAACCAATTCAGTGAGACAGAGATAGGTCACCAGTTACCTTTGGTATAGTCCTGCTCGATTATTTTACATTCGGCTTGATGTTCAAGTTTTCCATCCGGGGTGCGTCGTGTTAAGGTAAGCATTCGCTCTTTCAGATCTGGCGTCAAATAGAAGGACCCTTTCATTTCCAGCGGTGCAAAAATGTTCTCTTGGCTTTCTAAAATTTCAATGGAAATTTCGCCGAGATTGACGAGACCGCGACTCACAAATATGCCTCCAACGTCTTTCCAGATATTTTTTCGACAATGAACCCAAGTATATCGGAGCTGAATCCATATACAACTGAACAATCAATTGAGGTATGATCAATATAGGATCAATGACTTCCAGGACTCGGAGTGATACTTACAATCTGTACCAGGTTCGAATTTGAGCGGAATTCCGGGTAAATCTCCCTGTTCATTATATCTCAATCCATGAACTGTACTGCAGAACTGGAGTGGACGACACACCTGTAACAACGCGAGAAATTCGTGTGTGGATCTTTCATATCATGAGGTGCAGAATATGGACCAGGCATCCTTGATCCGGAACGGGGGATTGGAGGGTAGAAGAGCCCACTAGAGAAGTTCAACAAATGCTTCACTGTTACTGGATTCTTTGCTGGGGTGTACGATGACGCTGGGGACTCGATGTCATCAACGATGATGGCATGGAGAAATTGGGGAAAGAATTTAGAAACAGGGGCATCGGGCGTTAACTTTCCTTGGTCGATTAACTGGAGGGCAGCAATCTGTAAAGTAGAGGTTAGTACATATACGATAGATACAATAATCGAAGTAAAATAGACTGACATGCGCAATCATTTTGGTCATACTACACACCCAAAAGACAGTGTCCCCGGTGACTTTACCACTCGCAGGATCATCCACAATTTTATAACCACCGGCATTGAAATAAATTTCTTCTTCTAAAGTGGCAGCACCAAACACAAACGCAGGAAGCGTCTTTCCCTCTACAATCTTTGACTTGGATATGGCATGTTCAATGTTCGACACTATGGTGGTTTGGGGGTGTACGTACGCTAAGGTCGTCCAGAGCCTTTTTCCCACTATCAATTAAATGAACCATTGTGCCTTGGCAGCCCAAACCCGCTGGAAATGTCTTGAATCGCTGGAGTTGAGGCTAGAGGGAAAGATAGAGAAAGTACGATAGTGTGCTCGCATTTTATCTGCGTTCCCTCGCAATCGTACATCGGGTATACCGTATTCCGATATCCCGTGCTTTACCTGGGGATCACCTGAGAACAGGTTTATTTTTAGCTTTCGATGTTCTCACATTTGCGTGAACACCTGAAAAGGAATTCAAAGGATTTGGACAATGTTTGCGAATAGACGTAAAGAAATTGGATGGGGAACAAACAGAAAAAGTCATAGAAGGGGAAGACGGAGCCAAAGAAGAAGTAGGTACAAGAAACGAAGGAAGGTTGATGGTGTCACAGCTTCATAAATGCATAACTCATATGTAAAGGCCTTGATCGACGTGCGGTGTACATGTAGAGGATTGGCTTCATCATAGTTCATACTTGGACATTGAGTCTGACACGAATACAATTTAGTTACCAGCCTATCTCAGGCTATACCGGAATAGAGTGCCTCTTCAAACGCTGCAAAACCTTTCACAAATTCAGGTTCAAAGGTTCCAAGGCTGAAGCAAATTAGCTGGGTCCCATAAACAGCAGCAATTCCCGTCGTAGGATCGATGAAAAAACTTGTCCCTGCCAATCCCGACCCTAAATCAAACATCAAATGCATCAGAGACCATGTTAACAATGGTTCAAGAAGAAGTTTAAGCATGAAAACGTACAGTAACCAGAACCCTTCCTACGACGGTTCGGCCAGTCATTCATCGCAACAGCAAATGCATTGCTCCATTGGGATGAGACACCCGTAGGTGATAGAGGCCCCACCACAAGGTTCAGATTTTTGACCCCATCTTCATTCAGAACGCCAACAAACAAGCTTTCTGCGGTCTCTCGTTTCAAGATCGGATCGGCCGCTTTCCCGCCTAGTGAAGATAGATCAACGACGACCCACGGGGTTATTTCTGATCTATTTGGGCGACTGCTTACCAAGGATTTGAAGGATGTGTTGCAAAAGCTTGAGATAATCGCGCAGGGAAACATATAATCCTATACCTGCATGATGGCGGGAGACTGCATTTCGAAACAAATACAAACGATCAATGAAGCTAGAAATATCAACAATGAGAAAATTAATACTTTTGCTTGGATCCCGCTCTATGATCCCTGTTCCGGGTTGGTTGGTCCAAATTTGTAGTTGTCCATCCTCGGTTAGTAGACTTAATCCAAGGAGCTTCTCTTCCAAATCAGGGGTAAGGTAGAAGGATGCTTTCATTCCTAAAGGCTTGAAAATATTTTCCTGCCTTCGCGTCGTTATTAGGTCAAGTCCTTGGTTCCGAAAAGATGGGATAGGATGCGACTGGCACTTACAGATACACTTCAAGGGTCTTTCCGCTAATCTTTTCGACAATGAAACCAAGGATATCCGATCCGAAACCATACAGGACTGCGTAAGGGAGATAGTGAATATTGAGTGCATAACGGTAGCGAGCCGGTCATAGGGACATACAACTGGTTCCAGGTTCAAAACCGAGCGGGATACCGGGGTATTCACCCTTTTTTACATGCAGAAGCTGTCAGATTTCTTGAGGAAGGAATTGTAGAAATGATATCCCACCTGCAACAACGAAAGGAAATTCGAGTGCGGGTCTTTCAGGTCATGTATTCCCCCGTAAGCATCGGGCATCTTTATACCAGTTTCTGATACCATAGAATAGAATAAACCACTCGTGAAATTGAGTAGGTGCTTCACTCGGATAATGTTCTGTGCAGGCTTGGAAGAAGAATTTGGCGACATGATGTTGTCTAAAACGATTGCATTGGCAAATTGAGGAAAGTATTCCGACACGGGGGTTTCCTCTTTCAATTTGCCCTGTTCTATCAACTGGAGGGCGGCGATCTGCATCTCAAATCAATCAGAAGCTGTGGATCACTACACGAGATAGACAGACGTACATGAGCAACCAACTTCGTCATGCTACAAATCCAGAAGATGGTGTCCGGATCGACTTTACCACTTGCTGGGTCGTCGAGGGTTCTGTATCCACCAGTTCCGAAATAAATCTCTCCTTCGGCTGTGGTGGCGCCCAAGGCAAACCCAGGAATCTTATGCTCCCCAGCAAGCTTTGCCTTCGATGACATACGATCGAACGTTAGTTGAGGGAAACACAGAGGAGTAGGAGTACACCGACAACGACGTCATCCAATGCCTTCCTTCCACTTGTTGTTAGGTGTACCATTTTTCTGCGAATGGCAAAGGAAGAAAAAAAGAAATTAACCTATTCGCAAGTTAGTGCTCACTGCTTTTATATAGTCGACACTTATAGCCGAGAACACGCCTGATAAGAGTGATATTCTATTCATGGCCATCATATCAACCATTTCTGCATCTTTCACTGGCACGCATTCGATCTTTGTAACATACGTGTAGCTGCGTGTCCACGGACCACAAGAAGATTCAGTAAATGAGTTAATTTGAGCCCTAGTGCCCATAAATTGCATACAGCTTTGGTGAAATTCATTGTGTAAGTCTGGACAATGCCTTGAATTGGCCTTGAAGCAGCACATGAGTGTTGGATTCAGACTTTGGCTGGTCAGGACCCGTCATGCAACGAGCAAACGGCTTACATCCGTTCATGTAGCCTAGGGAAGTCATGTCCCTCATGTAAGGATGACTCAACTTCATGATACGGTTCATTGACTGTCGCATATTTCAACGTAATTTGTCAATAGAAGTGATGCAGCAGTGGGGGTGTGCAGCACCGCTGTGAGAGCAAAATAGGTCAGTTTTTGACCTGCATAGCATCTCAACCAATGATTTGTTTCATCTTACACGAAATTAGGTCAAAAAGTAACCAACAATCTAACAAATCAACCTTATTTGCCCTCAAAGTGAGTAAGCAGATGTAACGAATTGATAAGGTCGACCGCATTCAGAGTCTGATGATTAGTATTACGTTCGAATGTCGGTGTAGTGCATCCCCAACAGATTCTAGAATTCGAGGAGGTATTAGAGCCAGCAGTGATTAAGCAGAAATGAGAACATCTACCGAAGACACTTCACTGTGCTTTTGGGTCGCCACAAAAGTATTTATCATTAAAATCTGTCGTAACGCTCAACCGACGTCCATGGCGGTCTCATCCTCGATGTCGCCCTCGTTTTCGGGTCTTCTCGTTCTGATTCGGCTTCGAACAATGGTGTCGGTGCTGCAGATGACGTGATTGCATTCCGCGTAGATGATGGGCGCGGCTTGTCTCGGGCCGGAAGTTGGAACTCGACCGTATATATAAGCAAGAGCAATGGGCGCAGAGCTCGAGCAGAGGTCCGAACAGACTAACTGCATACTTTCATTCCTTTCCAATCGCACCAACATGGTACGCCTAACAACCAGTGGACAAAAGGCTCTGGACGATGTCGTTGTGCGTATGGCCCTACTTCTCACTGATTTGTTCCTCAAATAACGATGATCGATTGATCTGGCATCGTCATCGAAGGCAAAGCTTGCTGGGGAGCATAAGATCCCTGGCTTCGCCCTAGGTGCCACCACTGCCGAAGGAGAGATCTACTTTGGAACTGGTGGATACAGAACCCTCGACGACCCAGCAAGTGGCAAAGTCGATCCCGACACCGTGTTCTGGATTTGTAGTATGACAAAACTGATCGCCCATGTACCGTTTTCCACCCGTTTCGACGACTTGCCGTGCTGATCTACTTAATGCTTAGATTTCTGCCCTACAGTTGATAGAACAGGGGAAATTGAAAGAGGACACACCAGTGTCTGAATTCTTTCCACAGTTTGCCAATCCGGTCGTTTTGGACAACGTCATGTCGCCAGATTCTTCTTTAAGCCTGCACAGAACGTTGTCCTAGTGAAGCACCTACTCAATTTCACGAGTGGACTATTCTATCCTATGATACCAGACTTTGGTCTAAAGGTACCCGATTCATACGCGGGGAATCATGATCTCAAGGACCCGCATTCGGAGTTTTTCTCACTAGTGAAGGTGGGTCACTATCGATTCATCTCTTGAATTACTGGATTGAGGGGTCTGACGATTCTTTGCATGTACGAAAGGGCAAATACCCCGGAATTCCGCTCGGCTTTGAACCAGGAACTAATTGTGCGCCCCTTTGGCCGGTTCGCTACCATTGTTGTATGGACAGTATATTCACTATCTTTCTTACACAGTCATATACGGTTTCGGATCGGATGTTCTCGGTCTCATCGTCGAAAAAATTAGCGGAAAGACCTTTGAAGAGTACCTGTAAGCACCAATCATTTCCCTCCAAATGAAGACGTAGATTGAACAACAACGGACAGGCAAGAGAATGTGTTCAAACGTTTGGGAATGAAGGCTTCCTTCTATCTTACCCCGGATTTGAAAGAGAAACTTCTTGGATTAAACTTGCGAACCGAGGACGGACAATTTCATACCTATAACAACCAGCCCGGGACAACGATCATAGAGCGGGATCCAAGCAAAAGTATGAATCTCGTTACATATCTTTTATTTCCAAATTCTTGATCGTTTTTTACAGTCTCGCGTCATCTTGGGGGTGTTGGATTATACGTTTCCCTGCGCGATTATCTTAAGCTTTTGCAACACATCCTTCAGATCCTTGGTGAGTACTCAGTACTAGTCATAAATCAATGTATGAACCATCCTTAACACATGTTCATTAGGCGGGAAAGCGACTGACCCAATCCTAAAGCGAGAGACCGTGGAAAGCATGTTTGTTGGCGCTCTGAACGAAGACGGCGTAAAAAGTTTGGACGCTATGCTGGGGCCTGTATTCCCCGGGCTCTCTGTCCAATGGTCTAACGCCTTTGCTGTTACAACGAATGACTGGCCGAACCGTCGCAGGAAGGGCTCTGGATGCTGTACGTTCTCATGCTTAAAGTTTCTTGAGCTTTTGTTAACATGATATTTGAACTTGATGTAGGGTCCGGATGGGCAGGGACACACTTCTTCATCGATCCTACGACCGGAATTGCTGCTGTTTATGGGACTCAGTTTATTAGCCTTGCCTGTGGTTGCAATGATCCTGACGTTGTGGGAGGTTTTGCAGCATTCGAAGATGCACTCTATGCCGGTATAGATTCTGGTAACTGAACTTTCTTTGTGTCAGAATTGTATGTATATGTATTACAACGAATCTAGTCTTCTAAATGTACGCCGCACTTGAATCATTACGGAACATGATGTTGTGACATCATGTCTAAACTGTCCCAAGTTCGCCACATTGAAAGCTACGATAAATCTGCTGTCAGGTGGTTTCCCATTGCGGCGCGACGCACGCCTAAGGCGCACGGACGAGACTGGGCGCGGACAGGCCGCTGATTCAAAGCGGCGACGTTCACTCTTCCCAATAGCCACCCACAACGGCAATCTCGAAATGAGTTGGTGACAATTTAGTTCCCCTAAGTATAATCTGACCAAAATCCGACACCAATACCCGCTCCATCATTCCATAAAAACACGCTCGTCCAAAACCTTCACCTTGATATCGTCGCCAGCCACCAAATACGCCCCCGCGGCGCCTGGTGGACGCGTCGTCATCGCCATCGCGCCTCTTTGCGCCTGATCGTCGATGTTGATTCGTCATGGATGCCCAGGGCTCGGATCTGGGCACAAGCTCGACTTGTGCGTAATCGAGCCATGCTAGCGCAGGGCACAACGGTGACAGGCGGGACGTTCACGGTTGGCGGTGGGTGTAGGCCGTGGCGGTGGCCGATGGTGTGAGCGAAGGAGCGGTGTTGGTGGTTGAAGTGAAAGTTCCGTTCCGCTCTCGGAACGGATCACAGCGCCCATCATCCTCTTGCGTCCGAAGCGAATGCAAGTCTGCTGCATCAAGACATCGACTCAAAGGGCTAGGTAATCGACAGTTTCAATTAATTGTGTAGCTCGAATATGTAAATACAACATGTAAATAAACTTACGATGGACACTAGTCCGCTAATAAGTATAATCTGCCCAAAGTCCAACACCAATACCGGTTCAATCATTCCATAAAAACATGCTCGTCCAAAACCTGGACCTCGAGAGTGCGCCGCGGCCGCGTACTCCGCCTCACCGACGCCTCGTTCCTTTGCTCTGGCTGCGATGATGGCCCCGCCTGCTTGCCTTGCATCTCCGTCGCCGCTGGTGGTGGGTGCGCTTCGGCTGCCGGAGTCTCCAGCGCTGCGTCAGGGATAGCCTCCGCAGATTTCCGTTTCGATTTTGTGTCAGACGCTATCCGCCGTTTTTTCTTGGGGGCAAGCTTTACTTTGCCCCTGAAATCCGCGTCCATGTCTATATTGTGGGGATGATATAGATGAACGGGAGATAAATAATGGGACTTACGCTTGTCTATAGCCAATCGTCGTTTCTTGCCTGATGTTGTTTTTGGAGGTGGGACGTCTGGAAGTACAGGCGGGGGTGTCTGCCAATATTTGGCGAGCTCGGCATCCAGTTTGCTGTTCATCTTCTTACGCGCGTCTTCTTTGACTCGCATGCGCTCGACGGCTACGAAAAATTGAAAGCTGTCAAGGGACGAGCGCGCAAAGAGACTGGGAGTAGTACCTCGGAAGCTAGTAGATTTTTCGCCTTCAAGGGGGAGAATCGACGGCCCGTACACCGCTTCCATGCGCTTAATGACATTTTCCACTACCCTACATACAACACGATTACCACCTACGACGCGACGAGAGGAGGAGCCTACACACTTTGGATTGGCGAACTCGGGCGGCGCGCACGCCACGACGACGTCGATGACCGTGCGCCACCCCAGGGGCTCGATACGGTTCTGCATGCTCGCCGCGCGCGCAGGCACGAGCGACGCCAGTGCGCCGAGGATGTGGGCGAGGTAGTCTGCGACGTTCGCCGTGATGTAGGGCACGTAGAAGGGATGGTCGGGGTCCTCTTCGTCAAACTCGAAGTCCCGCGCGGGAAAGACAATGTCGTCGTCGTCTGCGTCGGCAGTGTCTGAAACAGGAACGGGGAAAGAAGGAGACGGACGCCGTTTCATCACCTGCGCGACGACTACGGCGACCTCGTCCTCGAGCGACCACTCGGGTTTGAGCACGTCGTCCACGCGAACGGGCCAGCGCGTCCAGTGGTCGCGCCGGCGTTGCTTCCCGCCACCAGGGTCGACCGCCTTCTGCTTCCCCTTGGCTTTCGCGCTCTTTGCGCTACTGGGCCCCGAGCTACTTGTCCGAGAAAGAGAAACAGAAGGCGATGGACCGTGGTGCGCGCTGGAAGCAAGATCATCCCCTGCTTCCTCGTCATCGTCTAGATCATCTTCCGAGTTCAGTTCAGCGTCGATGTCTCGTGGTTGCAATTTGAACGGATTCGCTTTGGTAAGGTGTTTCGTCACATCCTGGGTGTCCCGAACGCGCAACGCTCGTAAGAGGGACGCATATTCCACGAGTTCGTGGTGAAGCTTGGCCGGGACACGCTTGGACATGCTGGGAGCTTGCTGGGAGCGCTGAGCGAAGATCGTCGACGGCAGCGCGGAACGCACCGCCCGGCGCCCGATTGTGGGAACGCATTTGTAAGAACTATACAGTCATCCAGATAAACGAACCGTGCGCACTACCCCACACTCCAACGTCTCAACCACATTTGACTTCAGGTGCGCTCGCTACCCGTCCTGCTGCATATTCGTGCGATGTATTGAACGCCCTTTCCCGGTTATATAGACAAATATGAGAGAGAAGTGGAAGAAAAAGAGGTCTCGCAGGCTCAGGCGCAAGCGCAGAAAGATGAGGGCCCGTTCCAGTGAGTATCTCGCCGCAGCGCATCCTGCACAGCGTGTACTGACGCCCGTCGCAGAGTAAACGCGCTCAGGAGTGTAATCCGCGTTCATCAACACATTTGAAACGCCGGCTTTGGCCAAGCATGGGAAATGAACATCGAAGGACCGCGTCGCCGTTGAAATCTCGTCGTTGCTGGTGTCTCAGAAGTTGTGCCGCGTATTTACAGTGCACCGTTGGTCAGGGTGCATATAGCCTTCGCCATAGGTCAAGTTTGGTGGGGTTACTCTCGAGCCGTCTGTCGTTTAAAACGCCATCACAATGAAAAATAAATTGCTCGCGACGAATCGTGTGATGTCGACCACTGAACGGTGTTGACTGATCCTACTACCTACTGAATCTCACTTGGAACTTGCAAGCATCGTCCTTGGAGAACATACGAAATTCAGTGTTTGATCTAGGTGATTAATCATAACATTAGCATCCAAGGAACGGGAAGCAGCGCGTCGCCAGAATGCTTGTAAAGACAATCGTCCAACCATCCCGACGGCGGGTATTGAGGTATTGAGTCTTGCAAAGCAGAGGAAAAAATGAAAGTGTTGTACTGCTGTCCTCTTCAAATTTTGGTTCAAGGTTGTGCTAGAATTCACTGCTGCTAAGTGGTTCTGCGCATTATTCAATCGATACCCTCAGAGAGATTCTCAGAAATGCATCGTAATTATCTTTGTTCTCTCTGCCATATGTTTTGTTGACTCGACCCTGTTTCTCATCTGCGATGTATAATCTTCAAACAATGGTTAATTGGTGGGATTAATTGTCGACTTCCATTCTATGTTAAGCGCCCAAGAACGTGTGCCGACGGAGATCAAAACATTACACTGGAATCGATAACATTCCACCCATGTTCTGGAGGATTATCGCAATGCTCATCGGTGACGACGGCGGCCGTGGACTCGGAAGAATGCCCTGGGCAGTCAACACGGCTGCGAGGAGTCGAGCACTTTTATAGACGGGCGGTGGCCTGGATCGCGTTCGACGCATGAATTTTGAACGTTAAACAACGCGTTGGCCGTGGACACAGATGTACAAGTAATGCACATCATCCACGGTATGGCCACGGCCAGTGGCCTTCTCGCTTGAGTCTTGACTTCCGCGCATGCCACCCTCTCGGCCCAAAAACAATTACCCAACGCACCGGCCCTTCGAATAGTGGCCTGTGAGGGACTTCCCATGGGTATAAAGCCAGTACAGAAACCCTCGAAGGAATCCCCCAGTCGCCTTCAAAGCAACTTCGCCACCCACCCACCCATTCACACACTTGCACACCGCACGCAATCATGGACTCCTTCATCACCGTCACCACCACCACCACCACCACCATCACCACCACTGTCGAGGCGCCTGCCGATCAGGGGACGAGCGGCAACAGTGGGAACGCGTACTGCGTCGTGTCTAGGACCGAGGGGATCCCCACTCACCAGGAGACCCAGGGTGGCAGTGGGAATGCTTACTGCGTGGTTGCTTGAGTTTCGTAGCTCGCAAGTACCAGTTCCACCGATACCTAAAGCTTTCAACTATGTGAGCCATTCGCATTCGATTTTCTGTTTATCCAGCTCATTACGAATCTATAATCTATAGGGCATAGACCTGCCTTTATTTTGGCTAGTAAATAGACGCAAGACAAGGAAAATCTCCGATGCTAGTGTGTTGTTGGAGCATTGTGTAGCACGCCCAGTCTCGTCCATGCGCCTTAGGCCGCTCTTTAGCGTTCGATGTTCCCATATATATGTGCGCGAACGAAGCGACTTTGATATCTTAACGGTCCGCCTCCAATCATTCTACGCATGTAAATCATACTTGTTCAGAACAAGTTAACACTGAAAGCCAAGATTCACTCATCTGTTTACTCCGAGACAAATGCGCGAGTCCCACGGCGCAGCGGATGCAGCAGAAACCTTCTTCAAACCGAAAGCAACTGACAATATAAATCTCGCTGCTCTACCTACTGGGTACATGGCCGTGTAAGTACTAGACGTAGAAGAAGATCACGAGGGCATTGTACGGAGAAGACAGATGATGTACTTACTGAAGTCGTGTAAGTACTTCGTCGTTGTCTGGCGTGAATTATCCGAATGTGTTCCTCCGTCATGAACACCTTCTCCCTCTCTCGCTAGGCTAAGTATAGCTAAGTCGGGCCGGTTTTCTATGCACTTGTGGCATTTGCCATTTAGGCGTCGACCAAGCACTTCTTGCACTTCAGATCAGAAGCGTGGCCACGCATTTTGCCGTACCATGCCAGACATGCGGTTGTATATGACCTTTTTTTTTTTTGGCGCCTTTAGACACTTCAGCATAATTTATTAGTCGAAAAGAAGAGTAGTTACTAGTGACTTGCCATCTATTAAGTGCAAAACGCCAAAGGAAAGGCTTTTTTTCGGTCTTCAAGTTGAATGCAAGCAAAGGCATTAAAATGTCATGAGCTTGGGGAGCCGCAAGTTTCTCGCTCTCGATTGTCTGTCTAGAATAACCATCGGATCCTTCGCGTAAAGAACTTTTCAGCATTGATGTATTTACGCCTCGCGCCGGCCATCTCAGTGGTTTGTTTTCCTCCATGCCAAGACGAACACCTAAATATAAAGCCACTGCAGTGACTGTGGCTGAGGAAGGAGAGCGATCAAACGGGCCGCCTGACCACATCGCCATCCTTCACTTGCCTTCGCATATGCATAAGTTTGTACACATTCGCTAGCCATGTTATCATTGTACACCGCCTCAAGCTCTAGCTAGTATTTGTCTTGGCGCTCTTCTGAGAGGCGTAAATGTCCTTTCTTTCACCGAACGGGCCGCGTATAGAGCCCATACAGCGCTCAGAGAAAAAAGGTCAACGATATTTTGCTTTGGACCACCGAGTCCAGGCTATAAAATCAGAGTCTACCATCCACAGTTCTTCAGTAAAGTCAGTTTTACCCTCTTGTCTTCGAACCAACCATGAAGTGGATCTCCTCTCTTGTGCTTTTTGCCACGATTCAGGCTGTCTTGGTATGCAACTACTTCAAAAATTTTGGGCTTTGTATTCATAGATTTTTAGGGCGGCACCGCTGGTCTTGTGAAGCGAGCTTCGAGCTCTGATGTTGCTACCCTTGGTTATGCTACCCTCAATGGCGGGCTAGTATTTTTTTTCGTGCATAGATATATTGACTTATGAGACGACGCGAACAGCACGACTGGCGGCTCCGGTGGAACAACGACTACGGTCACTACGCTAGATGCTTTGACCTCTGCAGTCAGTGGAGCCAGCAAGAAGATAGTCCTTATCTCTGGTGAGTAGTTTGTTTGATGTACATTATTTTTATTTCTAATTATCATTATGCGATAGGCACCATTACTGGTGATACTGCAGTGAAAGTTGGCAACAACACCTCCGTCATCGGAAAATCAGGCTCTGGTACTAGTCCAAATATTTTCTAGGAAGAAAAGGAGTTAACCGATCTTTAATTTTAGCCCTTGTCGGTGTCGGCCTTCGTGTCCTCGACAGCACCAACGTCATTATCCGCAACGTCAAAATTTCCAAAGTCTTAGCCGCAGCCGGAGACGCCATTGGAATTCAAGCCTCCTCCCAAGTTTGGGTCGATCACGCCGACCTCTCCAGTGACAGAGACCATGACAAGGTCAGTAGTAAATCGATGCTCTTGTATGAAATAGTAATTGATATAATAAATACGCCTCACCAGGACTTGTAAGTAGCATTGTCATTCACCCTATAAACAAGTAACCTTTGGACGTTATTAACACACTCTGTGATATATAGCTACGATGGCCTCTTGGATATCACTCATGGCTGCACTGGCGTCACTGTAACCAACAGCAAGCTCTACGACCACTGGAAGGCGAGTCTTATCGGCCACTCCGATAGCAATGGTGCGGAGGACGTGGCGATCACCGTCACTCTCGCCAACAACTATTGGACCGACCTCAACTCGCGCACGCCCTCCTTCCGCTTTGGACACGGCCACATTTTCAACAACTTCTTCGAGGACAACAACGACGGCATCAACACCCGTGATGGTATGATACTCCTCCCAGACATTTTCGAGCCCCACTCATGGATTCGCGATTAGGCGCCCAACTGCTCGTCGAGAATAACGTCTGGACAGGCACCTCCAAGCCACTCTACGACACGGACACTGGCTTCGCCATTGCTCGTGGAAATGATTTCGGGGGAGCAGCTAACACTGCCCCTGTTGGTACATTCACAACGGCGCCCTACTCATACAGCCTCCTTGCTGTAGGCAGCGTCGAGGCTTCTGTCGTTGCCAATGCTGGACAAACTCTTTCATTCTAGAGATTTAGTCGATGCAATAGTTTCTTGATGTTTCCGATCGATGAATACGAAAGGTTGCTGTAGGTTATGGTTATTTTCGCAAGATGGGTTTCTACCCCCTGTAGTCTTTGATTTGACCCCCCTTTTATGACTACTGAGTTGCCCCCAGTTTTCAAGTACTGAATTGACCCAATATTCAAGTACTGAGTTGCCCCTTAATTTAAGTACTGAGTTAACCCTGTTATTTATTGTACTGAAGTAACCCTGCTTTGAAACTACTGATTTAACTAGAATGTATCTACTAATATGCCCCAGATTTACATGTACTGAGTTGGCACTGCTTTCTCATATATAAACTACTGAGTTAACCCTGTTTTTCATTGTGCTGAGTTAACCCTCACTTTTCCCTTGTACAAGTACTGAGTTAACCCTTAATATATCACTTGAATACTATTGATTTAACCCCCATTTTCCCTTTGTACAAGTACTGAGATAACCCTGTATATAATGCTTAAATACTACTGAGTTGACCCTAACTATTCCTCAGTACAAGTACTGAGTTGACCCTGATTATTTCTTTGTATAAGTGCGTGCACATTGTGTCCGCGTGCATTCCGCGTGCATCTGGGCATATTCTGGCGCGATTTCAGTGCGTATACGGATGCGGTGCGCATCGTCTCCTCCCTAATGAACTTCTGACTGTCCGTAGCCAGCCGGAATCACGGCGAAACGGATTGCTGAATATTCATGCTACTGTACGGATGCGGGTGCGGCGGACGAAAGCGGGCGTGGTGAGACTAATTGGAGTGCTGTAAAATAATCATGGCACGGCGAGACAACCTAGAGCGGCGGCAAGGTGAATACAGCTCGGCGAGATGACTTGGGACGCGACGAGACGACTTGGGGCGCGGCGAGACGAGCTACAGCGTGGATAATTAAATACGGGCGCGACAAGACGGCCTGGGGCGCGGTGAGACGTCCTAAAGCGCGACGAGACATCCTGGAGCGTGGTAAGACGAATTACAGCGCGACGAGATGGACTATAGCGCGATGAGATGAGTTAAAGGGCGGCAAATTGACCTAGAGCGCCGCGAGTTGGATATACGTGCTGTGAGACGACCTAAAGCGCGGCGAACTGGATGTGCGTGCTGCTATACGGGTGCGAGTGCGGCGGATAAAATTTCGATAAAAGCGGGCGCGGCGAGACGACCTGGAGCGCGGTAAATAAAATCCGGGTGCAACGAGACGACCTGGGGCGCGGTGAGACAAAATACAGCGCGGCGAGACAAACTGCAAACCCAGGTTAACTTAGTACTTCTAAACCCAGGTCAAATCAGTACTTTTCTATATAAAAAATCCAGGTCAACTTTGCACTCCAAAAGCCATGTCAGCTTAGTAGTTTGGTACGTATCAAAGTCCAGGTTAACTCAGTACTTCAAAACTCAGGTTAACTCAGTAGTTTGATATGTCAAAAGTCTAGGTTAACCCAGTAGTTAATTTCCATGGTCAAATCAGTACTTAGAAAATGTTAACTCAGTACTTAGAAAATGTCAAGTCAGTACTTAGAAAAGAGGGGTAGATCAGGAGTTTTAAAAGCTGGGTCAACTTAGTACATTAGCAGCCAGTCAGATCAGTACTTTGAAAATAGGTCAAATCAGTACTTGATATCTCTAAAAGGGGGGTCAACTTAGTACATTTGGGGCCTGCCAAGTCAGTGCTTAGCAAACCCAGGTCAAGTCAAAGACTACAGGGGGTAGAAACATATTTTGGGTTATTTTCTGTGTAAAGTCGATAAATCAGCGGGCAAGCTTGCGTGTTGAACGTTGAACCCGCAAGCTATCTCTGCAAGATATCTTTGTCGAAAAAGTCGAGTTTGACCGTAATCTGCCATCCAGCACAGACTTGAAGGTTTTCAAATAGTCAGATTTCGATATGTTCATGGAGAAATGATACTACAACTGTATCACCACTACCCCAGTACCGACCTTCCACTCCGCTTCGGCAGCCTCGACATCGAAGTCCCGCTCGCGCTTCAGTCGTAGAATGCGCATCGTCTCCTCGTCTCTACGGTTCCCAACTGACTCGTCTGGCGTCGATTTCGAGAGCGATTGTATTTGCGAACTTATTTCCGCATCAGAACGATCGAGGTCGATGTTGATAGACCCGTACTTCGGGATGACCATGAGCAGTTTGCGCGGCTCTATATCGAGGGCGGCGGCTTCGACGAGCGCAGATGTCTGTTCGAACCGTAAGTTGACAACGAAGGTGGATGCGCTTTATGTGGACGTACTAAGCCAGGAAGTTGGATTTCAATTCGTAACTTCCCATTATCATCTTTTGTCCAGCAATCGAGGGTGGAGGCGTCTTCGCGTCGCTCACTGGGACTAGTGGAGAGAGAACATCGTCACCGTCGGTGGAAGAGGCGCTTGGATCGAGGGATTGTTTTGGTAGATTGACCTCCATAGATGGCGGTTGAATTTTAGTCTTATCTGCAGTTTCGGTGGGGACGCAGGCACATCTAACTTCGGTGCAGACGAAGTAGTCGATGCCAATGGCGTCTCTAAGAACAACGAGGCGGGACCTCCACCGTCCGTGGACCCAGCTTTCCCTTGCTCGAGATGTTCGGTGTACGTATATCTCGCGAGAGAATCAAACCCGCCTGGGCTTCTATACGTTGTATACTGAGTTCTGTTTTGGGTTATGAGAAGTTTTTGAAATTAGGTGACGAGAACGTACCTATGAGGAATGTTTTGAATTCAGGATTGTGCAATGTGCGCGCCTTGATAGTGGTGTTGTATATACAATCGAAGACAAGTGATGGATTTCCAGCTGTGTCAAGAAGGTAATGATTAATTTCTCATGCAATAGCCAATCGAAAACAATGAATGCAATGAAGAATATGGAGAGGTTTCTGGTGGAGTGATAAAAAAGGAATCGGAGGCAACGACCATGAACGCACCTTTGTCCTTATCCTCCCTCGCTGGCGACACAACCGCAGGGATGTACAATCCTGCAGCATCCTCCACATCCACGTCATCGCCTTCAAGTGCGCGTAAAATAGCCTCTTCGCTGCCTTTGGGAGAGGGTGGTGCTTTTGGATCCCATGCTATGTTCACGAAGACCTTGAGACCTTCGGGAACGGACGTTAGGCTCGAAGGAAGCTTTTCTGCAGTCTGGGCATGTGGCTGAAGAGGCGTAGGAGATGGGATGGCGCCTCCTAGAGTCGATGTCTTGATGCAGAAGCCAGGCTTGGGCGCGAATTCAATTCTGACGCGAGATTTGGATGATGATGATGGTGAAGAGGGAACCTGTGCCATTTTCAAAGGTGAAGTTTGCAAGTTCGTTCGCAAAAGGTGTCGCGAGTGCTGTCTGAACGGTCTAGCAAATTCATATATAAGGAATCAGTTAAGAAAATATCATGCATTCATGACGGTTTATATCAGTCGAGTGGGCAGGAAAGCTGGTAGATGCGTCAGAATGAACTGACGCATTTCACAAGAGTACGAGCGCGCAGTGGAACATATCGAAGTGGCTGTGCAAGCTCACACCGCAAGCCAAACGAAATGCAAAACATTGCTGATGTGCTTTTGCGTTCAGCACTTCATTATGTCCCCTTCGGGGTGACATACGAAAAAATTGGAACGATACAGAGAAGATTAGCATGGCCCCTGCACAAGGATGACACGCTTTCCCGGAGTGGTAGATCTACGGATCTCAATATTTATTTTTTTACTTTTACTTGGGTTTGCCATCTTTCCTTGATATGTGCGCGTGCTTAACCCCCGAAACTTTTAAGCGCTGATAGGCTCTGACTAGCTTTTGTACACATCTCATGTCCCCACTAGATAGATACCAAAATATCAGCATCGTCCATTCAGTTTCTCTTGAAAACCTCCATAATTGTTACCAAGATACATCAAGATTTAACACGACTCGAGGAATTTTATGGTAGATAGACTTCCCCAGCCCGAGTCTCGAACTAAATTTATTACGGGTTTTCGGGAATTGTAGCAAAGAGCGCATACACCAAAGCCACTAAAATCAAGCCATTTCGCTTACTTGCCTGAACTCAATTGATGAATACTGACAAGAATACCAGAGCACTAATCGCAGCGCCATACATGATGCCACCGTATTTGGCTTTGTTAAACATTCACGAATTGCATACTACATACTAGTACGGTCATTTCATCCCTGTCATACATTGGAGTTCACCTGGTATCCCACCAGTCCAAGGGAGATCGGAATGGCTGTTGACGCAAGCATTATTTTTCTCGGCGATTCGAGTCGCGTCAGCGTGGTTTCGAAGACTTCATATCTATAGAAATTATCTCACATTTGGATACATGCCAGTGCCTCCCAAGGTCGCTTCTCGTTGCCTGAAACATCAGATCTTTCTGAAAGGCAAAGGTAGTTACAATGTCTGGAATTGTGGTTTTTAACGTAAAATCCGCAGCTGCCGACTGTCGGGGCTGTGGGAGTTCGTCAGAGCCTACGAAAGCCTTTGCCACATGAATGTGTATCAGGAATTTGAAGCACGGAAAATTCGAACTAGTCAACGGACAGCGATACACCGCACTTCAAAGGTTAACACTGTGCGCCTCGACATTATCCGCAGCTGTTAGGCACTGTCGTACCCATGTTCCATGATCGGTTTGACTGCGCATGCGTTCTTCGCCTTCACAGCTTTCGTGCGACTGGCCGCATTGCGGTTCCTTTTGTCAGTTAATTATATCCTGGTGTTAAGCTTTCGAAGGTGTCTGTAGCGATTGAGGCTCGGGTCCGAATCTTCCTTTTACCAATTCTCCATCTTTACATTTTGTTCCTGACGTCGAGGTTCGCATACTCGTCGCATACTCGTCAATACGTGCACCGTTGTTAATGATTAGTGATAACAATCTTCGTGTTGTGTTGGACAATTTCTATCTGTCATGTCCGTATTTGTATTGATGTTAAGCTCGTGCGCACTAGCGCACAACAGCGATCCTCGGATGTGGCGGGACTTTGGGTTTCGCCCGTGCGAAGGGGCTCATCAGAGGGCTTAACCGCTACCCTAACCCATCCCGTATTGTAGCGACAGCAATGTACTACCTAACTTAGGTTTTAGAGGGGGAGTATGGTCACATGTAGCATTGTGGCATATGTAGCACAGCGAATGCGGTAGCAGTGACGTTCCGGGATTGATCCGGGACCCCGAACTAGTAGGTATGAAGCGTGGGCTCAGCCTAGTTCGGCACGGCGCTCCCTGCCGGAGGCCGTTCTACTAGGGACCTGCCCGTTAGATGAGCAGGTCGACTGTCTGCGCACCCTGCAACGAGTGCGACTTTTCGTACTGTTGTCTGTGTGTGAATTCTATCCGAATACAAAGCGCGCAGTTGACCGTCTCCGAAGATAGGGCCAAAAGGCAAAGTGTATAGTCTCGGAATCGAACCGAGACGTGTATTTGACCCCTTAAAAATGCCTCAGAGTACATTTCTAGCAATTTAGAATATCTTTGAAGGTGCAAGTTAATGCTTCCAGAAGACGCAGACGGACTTATCGATTTTCATTGAGTCTATTGTAAAACCAGGGTCAATTGGTATCTTATTGGTAATTTCGTATTTGTATATGGCGATATTCAATAATCAGATTACAACCCTAAGTACTACACATCTCAAAGCATGTACTAAAAATAGACAACACGCGCGCTTGATGGACTTGAGCCAAATTGGCTGTAGTCGCCTACAGTTCAGAAGTTCAGCCATCTCCTTCAAGACGACTATATAAGCTAGCGTGCTCACGAGGCATTATTCCCCTCGATTAATATCCGATCGTGGGAGTTGGGGCAGCGGTGGCAAGGAGGTGGTGATACTTGCACTCTCGCTATCGTGGGTGACGTAAGTAATGGCTCCGTGATACCTTCGAGCTCTATGTACTCACGTCCAAACAACCGTAGAGGTTCTATCAACGAGATACGGGGACTCGTTAATAACGGTGTGATAGATCTTCTTCCCAGTATGGACAGTATCTCTGGCGGCCAGCTAAGACTGAATCAGTATGTCGAAGCATTGGAATTCCTCAGCGAAAATACTGACCGCAAAGGTAGCCACAATTTGAGTTGCGAAAAAAATAAGGACTTTGAGTTGCATAGTGGTAGTCAGGAGGGAGTTGTTTGTGCTTTAGCGACATAAAATTCTGTCCTCGTTTATAACCTACACTCATCGGCGGCCATGCCTAATTCGTGAGTCGCACTTGAATCTTGACTATGCCCATTTGACACTTTCAGATTAAAATGTGCGCAACTGCGGATGGTGGCCTGGGCGCCGAAAATCAAAAGAAGCTTCTTCCGTGTCATCGCAAAAACAACTCTTCATCAGAACAATCAAAGCTTATTGGAGCCAAAGGTTCTCCGTAACTATTATTAAGTAAAATACGATCGCAACACGAAGATCTTTGCTAATTTCGTTCTTCCTATTCGGTCAGAAACGAACATTCCGCAGAACAAACAACGGAATAAAAAATGGCAGTGCCGTAACACCGGTGACAGACCATTTGAAGACGGTACAGTATATATAGGAGAGCAAAGAAGACGACACAGTATTCAAACTAACTCTAATAATTGGTAGCTCCAGAGAAATCATGCGTTATCTCACAGTGCTCGTCAGCATTTCTATCTTTGTGGGCGCTTACGGCGCTATAGGACCCAGCTCCAATCTCTATATCGAGAACAAGTATATTCTTCCCGATGGTTTCAATCGCTCGTAAGTTTCTTATTCAGGACGGCATAATCTTTATATCTAATGCTGCAACCTTGCATCTAGAACTGTACTAGCTGGACCAACTGCAGATAATGTCACCTTTCCGGGCCCACTAATTACTGGCTTCAAGGTATGCTCGCCTTTATATTTTCTAATAGAGACTCACCGAACCCCACGTCAGGGAGACACATTCGTTTGAATGTCATCGACGAGCTCACTGATACCACCATGTTGACAAGCACAAGTATTGTATGTCTTTCATATAGTTATTGTCCCATTCAGACGATACTATTTGCTCAATATAAATACACAGCATTGGCATGGACTGTTCCAAGAAGGTACCAACTGGGCTGACGGTCCTGTGGGCGTCAACCAATGCCCTATCTCGCCCGGCCATTCTTTTTTGTACCAGTTCAGCGTCCCGGATCAGGCGGGCACATTCTGGTACCACTCTCATCACTGTAAGCTGTTTCTCCTCTATGGCCATTCGAAATCTCACTACATTTGCGTTCCCACAGCGACACAATACTGCGACGGCCTCCGAGGTCCTTTGGTCATCTACGACAATGATGACCCAACCGAAGCCTGTAAGTAATCGCACCGTTTATATTGGTTTCAATCTAATTATTCTCTTTAGGTATGATTTGACGATGGTAAGTAATACAATCAGCGCCTGTTTTGATCTGGATCAATGCAGGAGCGCTAATGCTTGCCCTATCCTACAGATACCACAGTTATTACGCTGGCTGATTGGTACGTGAGACCCTTTTCGTCCGATTTATCCGTTACTTACCTTCATGACTGTAGGTACCATACCGTAGCGCCCTCCGCAGGTCTTGTACCAACGGCGGACGCGACCTTGATCAACGGCATTGGCCGATATGTCGGCGGACCAACAGTGCCGCTCACAGTAATCACAGTCCTTCCAAACAAGCGCTATCGATTCCGCTTGGTGTCTCTTTCTTGCGATCCCTTCTTCAATTTTTCCATCGACGGACACTCTTTTGTACGTGATTTTTCAATTGTAAATTCCATGTGATCTGACGCCACTCTTTACTCAAGACTATCATCGAGGTCGACGGTATCAACACTCAACCCTCGTCGTCGATTCTATTGAAATCTATGCTGGCCAGAGGTATTCATTCGTTTTAAACACCACTGAAGCTATCGACAACTACTGGATCCGTGCAAATCCTAGTGCTGGTAACACTGATTTTGACGGTGGGATCAATTCAGCAATCCTACAATACTTTGGTGCTGCAGATGCTGACCCCACAACCAATTCCACCGCCTCAAACCCCATGGTCGAGACAAACCTCCATCCCTTGACCAATGCTGCCGCCCCTGGAGTGGCCACCCTTGGTGCCGCCGATGTTAACATCAATTTGGACATCGAATTCGATTTGACGAATCTGTTGTTCACGGTCAACAATGCTACCTTCGTTCCTCCTTCGGTTCCTGTTCTTCTTCAAATCATGAGTGGCGCAATGACAGCGACAGATTTGCTCCCCAGTGGATCAGTCTATGTTTTGCCACCTAATAAAGTCATCGAAATCTCTATGCCAGGAGGAGCGATTGGTAGTCCTGTAAGCGCCCTGCATTCTCTAACATCCACATATGCTGACAGAAAAAAAATGATCTTTAGCATCCTATCCATCTTCACGGCGTAAGCTCTACTAAATTTTGGGCAATTATACCCTAACTATTCTTATTTTAGCATGCATTTTCCGTTGTCCGAAGTGCGGGAAGCACTGTCTATAACTACGTCGATCCCGTTCAACGTGATGTCGTCAGTATTGGTGTGACTGGCGATAACACGACGATTCGGTTCACAACGGATAACTCTGGTCCATGGATTCTGCACTGGTTCGTATTCCATTGATTCCCGCGATATATTCTACTTGTATTAACCACCTATCCTTAGCCATATTGATTGGCATCTTAACCTGTGAGTTATCTCATGGCTTCTGATTTGCACAACTTGAACTTTCCTTCGCATATAGTGGTCTCGCGGTTGTAATGGCCGAGGATGTCAACACCACTGCGACATTGGTACCTTCGGGTATGTATCGATTTGTATTTTCTGCCTTGTGGGTATTCTGATTTCTGAAATCGTTAACTCTAGCGGCCTGGGACGATCTTTGCCCGACATACGACGCTTTGCCTGCACAAACGTTTTGATCACCTTCAAGCAGGGCAAATAAACAAGTCAGCCATGTTCCGACTTACGTATTTAATAAGATATATGGAGTCGAAATTTTTATTCAAATATCTAACTATTTAACCAAGTGGTACATAGTTTTATGCATCACTTTTATTTAAAGCGCTACGCACCTCATTCGCATTGGCAAGGGAAACCCATTTTATTTGCAAGGTAATACTCATCCCACCCCTTATCCACAATGCCGTCCGCCTGCAACAGTGAGACGGCAGAGAACTGTGCCATGGGGACGAAACGACGAGTGGCCGCGGTATCGTCCACCCGCGCGTTTGAATCGACGGTGTCATCATTTGGCATCATACTCAGACGTTTCCCCGTGGGGTCAGCCATGCTTAACCTCGCATCTCAATCGGCGTCGTTGGATTCTACAAGATGGTTAGGGTATCAATCAAAAGCTTACTTTACTTTAGTATATCAAACTATCTGAGGCCTATAATTACTGTAAAACTACTTTTACAAATAGGTAGTAACTAGCCGCATTCCATGTTCGTGTAACTGTGTTTTTGGAATTTTGAACAGCACACCGGGAGAAGTCCGTTCGAGATGAAAGACAACAGCCTGCGCGGTTTGAATTTTAGTCAACTGTACGGTTTGGTATGGGTTCCTTGCTAAATCTTGCGAGGAAGATACGCATACTGCAAAACAAGGGTGTGTACTAGGAGGCAAAAAAATTAGGTCATCAGTTTCAGTGAAATTCAGTACTCCAAAGATCATCTGGAATCGAGTCTCGGTTCTGTCCCAGCCATAAGATCCGGAAACGTCTTTGTCCAAGAGGTTATAAGTAGTTGGAAATTGACGCCACGGATGGTGGGAGTCTGAATACCCCGCATCCATAAATTGACGCCACGCATGGTCGGAGTCTGAATATCCCGCATCAACAGTAACAGTCGCATAATATTTTCCAATGGGAGTAAATGGAAGATTTGAGGCCGGATCGGATGATATTGCAGGTAGTAACAGCATTCGTAGATGTAGCCCCAGGTGTGTCAGGGTGACTGGCCTAGATGGAGGAAACCAATGAATATCTCTTTCGGTGCCCCAGAGATATTGTTGTGGGGAAAGTGGAATGAGAGATGAAACACGACCTCTAGGATCGGAGAGTCCAAATTCAGGCGCAGGACCAGGCTGGGCCCAGTTAACGATGTCGAGCACGTCATATTTGAAGGTGCTCAAGATCTCCTTCATCAGACGGAAGAACGCCCGTTCGGAGCCCTCGCCATACGCGATGGAGATGCTGACGTCGAAGATTCCCATGAGCGAATATGCGATATCTTCCTCGCGCGTTACCCGTCGATTTGCTGCCCATCGCATCTTCCTAGGTAGACGGATATTTCGAGGCGAGCTTCGAAAATTGCTGAGCTCATCAGGGGAAATGGCAGTCGATTTGTGGATCTCCTGTTGAATTGATCTGTCGGACGTATCAGTTTGCTCGCTAGGAACAAGTATCTCCCATTTTGCGTTGTAGAATTTAATGGAGTGCGGTGCGAGCAACTCTTGCAATGTCCATCCCCGAGTAAACCAAGAATCATCGCGCATATGCTGAATAGCGATAGTTTGTGCAAGATAGGTGACACAAATAGAGGCATCGTGGTACCATTTATACATAGAGCGGATCGATTCGTCCAGCTCAGCGCTGCTTTCCTTGTCGATGCAAATTGTATCCATCCACCCGAAGGACACTCCGTAATCTGTGGCCGCGACCTCACAAAATTTGGCAAGCTTGCGATATCCCGCCGAATTCATGTGGATCGCGCCAGTTTTCCAAGCATCGTGCGTCACTTCCCCTGGCGTATCGTGGAGCCAGGTATGGGATAAGATGGCGTATCTGGTGTGGTGCGATATAAACCTTGCCGTGATTTCGTCTTCTGCGCTCTCTGTGGTATAGCCCGTAGAGGTTCGCTGCAGACCGGCAATGTCGGATTTCATTTTATCCTCGTCGAAAGAAGCCTGCATTGCTGTAGAGATATGACTGTAGATGGCGTTCCTGTCGATAAGATCAATTTCTGACCCATCTGGTTTGAACGTCAACAATCGAAGGGGCATTTTATTGAAAACGCGATGACGTGCTTCCTCCAGGACTCGTGTCAGCAGTTCCGGTTTCTTCGAAGTAGCTACACCGATGCCGACTTTAGTATCTTGGTATTGAAGCTCGAGAGTTAGAGCAAGAAAAGGACGTAAGCGTACTTTCATTTGCCGATATTGTTGGAATAATCACTAAATTCGAGTCTCTCCTTGGTTCGTTGTCGATGGATTTTTCACAGTACTCTGCACCTAAAGCGAGTACAACACCCTCAGTATCAGATGCGCAGAAGAGACACTAAAATTCAATACTCACCTGTGTCCTCGCTTGCGGTCTGATCCAGCTGAGATATACCAGCTGGACGAGTACACGCTCCAATGAAGGCTTCCAGTGCACGGAGAAGGCTCTGCGCTTGGGTGTCACCACAGATGCTTCGATCTGTACCTAGCGCTGCTTGAGATTGATCACCATTTGAAAGATGTACGCCAATCCGACCTACTTAGCATCGGGGCATGAGCAGCTATAATGGAGCGAACGAAGCTTTCCATGGCCTGCACAAGGTTATGAGCGTGGACATGCGATGGTTGATCTACGAGCATGGAGTCAGTTGAGTCGTCCTCACGGCGAAGGCGAATGATATGAATCATACCAGGTGCGAGCTCAGGTTCCTTCTTGACGGAGATTGGGATCGCAGAGTCGAGGTTCGTTTCATCTGAAATGCACAAGCATTTCCAGCAATGTCAGAGATGTCGACGTAGTCCGAATCATGGTCAATCTTTTTACCAGATAAAGGCATTGTGTGAGAACCGCAGTGTGGTTGGTGTTGGGAACAGTTGTCAGTTGGCGTACTCGCTAGCAAAGACCAAGGAGGGACCAACTTCGAATGACACGGCTTCAAACGCCTTGGAACAGTTCCCACCTGTGTCATCCTCTTGGGCGGTGTTGGTAACTAGCGCTCATCTGCTGAAATCCAAGTACAAGAATATGTATACTCGTCAAAGACAGCACACAAATACCACGTACAGCATCCAAGCGCTGCATTTAAATCTGTTCATCCGTTGCATGGTCGCCAAAGCGCTGAACCATATCAATGGAATGGTGGTGTAAAAATGAAGCACTACGCAGTCAGGTCGTATAGGCCTCCGATGGTCTCGCGCGTGAACGTGGACATCCTACTGGTTATCGCAACTATTCACCTGGGGTGAACCCCGCCGGAACAAACGAGGACAGGTCTAGTCAACGGATGCTTGCCTCATCCAGCACTGCAGGATCATGGATGTCGCGCCTCAACGAATGCACTCCGAGTCGGAGACCTGCAAACACCGATTCAGACAATAGATACACGAACCAACACCCCACGAAATTTAAACACTCCTCAACTCCGCCATCTACTTAAGTACTCTATCTTACAAAAGTCACACCGACCGGGATTCATCGAACGACACGAACAAAGAAAAAAAACTGCACACAACGCAACTGGGGACTGACCCGCACGGGTGGGTGGCTGGGTGGCTGGCCGGCCGGCCAGCCCGACGCGATGGAATTGGAATTGGAATGGACAAGAACGGTTGGTAAGAGTAAAAGGCCCAAGGGCGTATAAGTAAGTAAGTAAGGAACTCGGAAAGGGGGGGAGATCCCCACCCGAAGGAGATGGGAATTCGAAGCGCAGGGGCGGTTCTCGAAACGGAAGGCCGATGCACGATAACGTGAGCGGAGCTGGATGGAAGCACGAAGGCAGAGAGAGGGAGGCGTGGCGGAAGATGAAAGATGGAAGATGCAAGAAGGAAGGACGCGGACGACGCGGGCGAAGAAGAAAGAAAGAAAGCGAGAGGTAAGCACTCGGATAGATAAGAAGCTAGCAAAAAGTAAGAACATTCGTAGAAAGCGGAGATTTTTTTTATAGGAGGCAACGACGAAATATGAAAGAAAAGGAATAAAGCAGCAGCAGCGCCTAAGAACGACAAACGTGCACACAAAAACGCGGAGCAAATGGACGCGAACGTTGACCGGGCATGCACGCACACGGCAGATAAAGCTCTCGCTCCTAAATTCATCACGCCTCAATAAATATGCAACCCCGCCAACGAAGGCCCGCCATCCGCGCCCCCCGCCACCGCCGCCCCAGCGCCATCCACATGCGCGCTCCCCGGCGGGCTGCCCCCATGCGCATACGCAGCGGAGCCCGGCGACGCGCTCCCCGCCCCCGAGCTCGGGCCGCGCGCCAGCCCCGGGCGCACATTCACGTTCACATTGTTCATCGTCAGCGTGTTCATCGTCAGCGGCGGCGCCGCCCCCGCGCGCGCGTGCCCGTGCCCATGCTGCTGCCCGTACGCACTGATGCCCTGCACGCGCCCGGAGGGGCGGTACGCCGCGCCGCCGCCGCCGCCGCCGTCGGACGCGTGCCCGTGGTACCCGTGGCTGGACTGCGAGGACGTCGAGGGCGAGCGGCTGCGCGCCGCGGGGCCGGACGCGTCCGGGAGCGCGAGGAAGGGCGCGCTCGGCGGCGGGTGGAGCATGCCCGTGTCCCCGCCGCCGCCGCCGCTGCGGCCGCCTTTGGGGCGTGCGGAAGAGGGGAGGAGGCGCGGGTCGATGTGGATGTCGTCCGCGGGCTGCGAGCGCTGGCGCGCGTGGGAGAGGGGCGCGCCCGTTCCTGCGCTGGGCTCGTTCGTGGCGTTGAACGGCATCATGGGCTGGTTCGGGTTGTACCCGCCCAAGCCACCGGCAGTGGGGTCGGGAAAAGGGTAGCCGCGGCTGTTGTTGTTCCACGTGGGGGATTGTTGTTGCTGCTGCTGTTGTTGGAAGGAAAGAAAATCTTGCTGGAAAGCGGATTGGTCAGTGGGATTGGACGCAGACATCGTTCGGAGCCAGTTGTCGATCGCCTCGGAGGAGTCGTATATTGACAAGGCGGTGTTGGGCGGCAAGATGGCGGAGTGTGGGAGGGCCATGATGGTGCAGTCCAAGCAGGTCCCGCAGTGGGCGGGGTTGCTGCATGAGGAGTAGGCTGACGAGGAGGGTATGGCAGTGGCGCGGCTGTGGTGGATGCAGCCAGGACACGAGCAGTCGTCGCCGCACTCACACATGGAGGGAAGACTGAGGTTATCCATGTCCATCCCCCCGTTTTCTGGACCAGATGCCCAGGTTTCCATCTGGAAGGGGTCGTACACCTGCTCGTTATAAGGAAATGTAGGATTGGGAGAGGCATGTAGGGCCCCATAAGACTGAGGAGGTACACTGCTATGAGGGGTCATACCGTGACGAGAGCCGTAAGGCGTAAACCCATCATGGTGGCGGCTGGCATGACCGTGTGGGATACCCGTGGAGGGGTTGTGGAGGGGCCCACCAGTAGTATAGGGGCCCTGGGATGGCGGACGGGGTACAATGGGGCGCAGAGCGTAGATACGCTCAAGGATATTCGCAGCTGGGGTGGGCATAGGATGGCCACCACCAGCGCGGCGTGAGGAGCTCGCATGAGCGTCCGAGGCATCACTCGCGCGAATCCTAGTTCTCGGCGTGACGCAGGTGCAAGGGTCTCCCAACTTGCAGCGGTGGCCATTGAGCACCCCTAGTGTTAGATCAGCATGGGAGACTAACGGGGAAGATGTCGCCGGGCAAGGAGCTGCATACCACCAGGGTCAGAATCCGACGAGGCGCCATCTGCAGAGTTTGGGAATGCGACCGACGCCCCCAAGGCTGGCGGTAAGCCTGTGGGGAACGCGGCGCTCTCAAAACCTGGCTTAGAGCCTGAGCAAGGAGAAGCGTAAAATGCAATCTTATCTATGAGCCAGCCGTAACACGAACGGAAGAGTGTGGGGCAACACACCTTGCTGAGGGAAATCTTTTTGTTCGCAGACGCATTTGACATGTACTTGTTTCTGTTTACGGAGCTCTCGACAGTGTTCACATTGGGTTACAGGGCGACCTTTCTTTTTTATTTCAAAGAGAGGACGATCTGTGTGTTTGCATGCTGAAGACCGATGTCCTTTAATGCAGGTCTCGCTAGAGAAAATGCGATAAAAAATCAGAAACGACGCCGAAAATTCTGATAAAAACATACCATGCGTATTTTTTGCTGCTGATGATCTAGACGCGACACGGTGTGAGCAGGTTGCCAAAAAAATTGCCAGCACAGGACAGACCATGATGAAGAACGGCTAGGCGCTGGCGAGTTGCTCGCCAGCAAGAGAGCAACTTGGGTTATTGGGAGGAAGGAAACGCGACGGGGGAGGAGGTGGCTTTAATCATGGTTCGAGGTGGCTGTATGTGAGGAGGGTGTTGTCCCAAGTTGACAGGCCCGGCCTTCCTTATACTCGCACAGACCACTACACAACACGTGCAAACACAGCCAAGCACATCACCAGATTCTCCGACATTGCAACGCAGAAAACATATATTCTCTCCGCGTATTCTTTTTCCACCGCCACCACCAGCGTGCCCCCCGCGCTCCCAAGACCGTGCTACTGCGCTGTTTTATCTGCTGCAATATCTCGTATCCCTGGCTCATAGCGCTTTGTGCGCTTCGATCAGGTGCAACTCTGCGCGCTTTTCGCCAGAGGAAGGGCCTGTGTTACTCTGGCCTCATGTCGCGCTAGTTCTGCCTCTACATTCTCGCCCGGTATCCGTTCCCATTGGAAATACCGTCTCCAACTTAAATATGCCTTTCCCCGGCCAGCCACCGCCTTATCCACGCCCTCCGCGTCCTTTGTCCACTCTCGTCATCTTAATAAGTAGGCAGCGGTTGCAGCTTACAATCGAGCATCGCCACCCCCTCCTCTTCTCCCGCGAATACTCATGTACTCGACTTCCCCTTTTTTTCTTGCTGTCCCAATCTTGCTGGCACACGCATGTCCTATCTCCAGCCGACCTGCTGACTCCCCCTTCCCGATCCGATTGACAAGCCTGCTCGCCTCGCAGCAAGGCTGTGCATCTGCATCTATCTGTTCGGCGAGGGATTTTCGCTGGATTTACGGGGCTTTCTTCCCAGCACGCAGCGCGCGCAACGGCCGTTTTCCCTCCCCCCTTGTCACGGGCCATCACGCTCCCTCACGCACGCTGCGTCACCCGCGCCTCGCGCGTCCCAGATGCCCTGGTATCAGATGCAGCCCGAGGCACATGGTGGCCCTGCTTCCTTTCCCTTATGTCCGTGCACGCCTTCCGTCGCGTTTGCGTGCACCAACGACACGCCTGCTGCGCGCTGCATGCATGCCAGATCTTCTGCGCCTATATGGCAGCTTTCTCCGAAGGATTCTTCTTTGAAGTTTGGTGGCTGCCTGTCTGATAAAGATAGCCATGGGTATGATTTTCACTACGGATGTGGCTTAACCTTGTAGCATGTCAATGACGATTGCGAAGCCAATGTAATCAATTAACTTGGTACCCAAATGCATTTAACAATCTAGACGATTCTGTTCTGACAGCTATTCCTACGCCCCCCAAACTTCGGCTCGAATACACGCCAGCAGCTACCACCAGCGAGCTTATCTATACAACCGCCTCAACAGCACAATCTACTTATGGCGCGCGCCAGTCTCCTTCATGGTAAGCGCATACGCGCATTCGACTCCACAAATTTGATATCAACGAGGCGCTGTTCCCTAGTATCCGCCGGCTATCGCTGGTCGTTGGGTAACCGTTCCATACATTTACGCAACCCGTCATACCCATTCCTCCTACCCCAGCCCTTTGGAGAGATGAATTGATTACAGGCATCGCAGGACATTTAATTTCCAGACCCCAAAAATACCGCCGGATAAATCAGGACTCAATGCGCATCACCGCCACACACTCCCCACGGCCCACTGCCTCGAAGGCAATTCAATGCGGACGACGGGAACGCACCGAGAAATTAACTAGGAAGCAGGAGCACGTCCGCTGATAGCGTGGCGCCCGTTTATTGATAAATCGTATCATATATGATATAGACACCCCGGGCACACCCCGACCGGCGAACACACACACGAGACCGCCCGTGACGCCCACCGCCCGGGCGCTCGCCCACCGCCCGGGCGCTCGCCCACCGCCCGGGCGCTCGCCCACGCCGGCCGCTGAGTCCATGGCGAAAATCCCGCCCACCGCGTATCTTTCTTCTTTCCACAACGGGTCCAAATATGCGTCGCGCCCAAACAGGCAGTGCCACGCCGTTTAAAAATGGCCGTCGCCCGTCGCCGGCCTGCGCGCACGAATGCGTGCGCGCGTGTCAGGTGGCCGCTGCACCCAAGCTGCACGCCCCCGTCCCACGGCGCCAGGCGGAGGCTGGCTGGAGACGGGGGGCGTGGGCGGGTATTTTTATCCCGCGCGGGTTATTTTGGCAGCTCTGTTCTCCGTCCATTCAGATGCTCGATTGCCACCCACTCACACACCACCCACACACACACGCCAGGGTCTGTCGTCTGCCTAGAATGCGTGCAGTGCATAGCCTTGGTACGACGTGCGTCTATCTGTCATCAGCGCAGCAGCCGTCTACCGAAGAACTGTTAACACCCGTGTATGAAGTGATTCCGAGAGGAGGAAGGGCACGGAGATCTGAGGGCGTGGATGACGTTGTGGGGAGAGATACGCCATCGCCTGGGGTGTGGGTGGGACGCGCGCGTGGGGCCGTTGCGTGGACGGGTGCAGTCTCGCCTCGCCTCAGCTGGGCTGCTTATCTGAATCTCCCTTCCGAGTCCTACTGACCACCCAGGGACCACGAGCGTCATCGCGATAAGTAAGTGTGTGTGTGACTGCAAAAGTAGCTTTAGGCCACGCACCGACAACCGTATACGAATAGAATAAAGCAGCTGCGAGGACCTCAGAGGGTATGTCTGTATGTATTGCCGCGTTACCAGTGCATGAGAAGTGGGGCGTCCCCATATATTCTACTGCACGTTGGGAATCCGAGCCTACATGGTGATATGTACCCGAGATTCTCGTATCAGCTATCAGCATTTCGAAGCTTGTGTCAATGGGTGGTGGTATCATGTATGTATGACGTCGGTGTAATTGTATAGGGCCTCATATACATAGTATGTAATGGGTACCGGTACATGCATAGCCTCTCAGCAGACATCATCAAGGCAGGCACCTATTCAATTTTCTAAAAATGGTCAAGACGAATAAAGGATAATTTTAAGAAGCTCGCCGTTTAGCCTACCTTGCATATCTCCCGGAGAGCGTCAGACAGGCTTCATATAATCCCATATCAAACAAACTCCAAGTCTAACCCCACATACAGGTGTCAGTTCAGATGCCCGGTCGGTCGAGGTGCGTTCCAGTACCTTCCATTGATTTTCTCAGCCGTCATGCAAGCGTCGTGTCCACTCAATATCGGCCGCCACCCACATAGCACAAGGATTCAGAAGATGCAAACCTACAAATGGCAATGCGATCTTCCCCCAGGCCCGCCAGGTCACTTTGCCGGAGTGGTTAACGGGATCGCCTGCTACCCCCGTAGTAGATCAGCGGTTGGTCTTTGACCGCGAGTGTTCGAATCGCTCAGGTGACGCTAAGGTGTGCGAGAGTTTTTTTGGTTGAGAGAGGAATGAACTACCCGAATTTTTGTTACGCCTTCTGAAGTTCAGAAGAAGTCGTAACTACACAATGATAAATGTGCTATTAGTAGTATACCCGGAGTAGATTGGGCACTGGTGGAGCAATTGACTCTTGGGTGCGTGCAGACATATACTCAGTGTTCACGCTTCTTAGCCTGTGCTCGGAGATAAGATAATAGAAGCATGGAAAACAGACAATGAGAGTGGGGCCTACCCCGAGTAGTTTGTTGGCGGCGGTGCCGCAGGAACGCAGCTCATTCCAAATATTGGACATATCTAGGATATCAAGATAATAATTCATGATGTCTTGAGTAAGTCTTGAGTCAAATGCGGGGTTCTCTGCACTTTGAATATTTCACTACCTATTTCAGCCAACGATCGACGAGTTGAAAAAGGGAAATTGATATGCCTTTTTGGTTCGACGATCATGCATACTGCATGTTCCGAGTTTGAAAACATCTTTGGTTTCTCGACCTACATATATAGTCAATGTCAGCTCTGTTGCTCAATTCCCTAATCCTCCCAGGGCCTGATGGGCAGCAGCTGGTCTTCTGTCGGATGTGGATCATGACCAACTAGACTTGGGATTTACATCAGGTCATGGGACCTGATGATGATCTGACCTTATTCCGTAGCGTCGAGCGTCGCCATCTGGTATTTCCACTCCGAAATTGAAAAGGATTCTCTTGGGCGTCATGGGATGATGTTGTATACCCTTCATCTATAGATGCCATGACACAAATACTTCCTTGCTAGCGTAAGTAGATGTTTGAAAAACAAGCCTTAATACCATTTGATTCCAATATGGCTGTTATATAAATGGGCGTAGGCTATACAAGCAGCGCTAGCCCTCCAATGCATCGATGTATCCGACGTTCACTTCTCACCCATCGGTTGCAACAGCATCCTCTCCCCAAAAACATCACGACTCGTGCTTTCGCTCTCGTATTCCTTGTTCTTTTCCCTGTCGCGCCGTCTACCCCCACGGCGGCGCTTAACGGGCGGTGCAATCGTTACTGCGATCTTAGGAGCTGGTGTCCAAAAGCTCAGGGTAGATAGTGCGCGGTATATCTGTGTCGGGGTATTAGTTTTGCTTTTGGTTATAATGGCCTTCGCGTCGCAGGTGATATTGGCGCCCGCCTGCGTTGGTGAAAATGGTATTAGGCTGACGTCCGTGGTGGCAATCGTGTTCGCTTTCACTGGAGGATCTACACTCTCCTCCCCGCAGGTCTCTCGTCCAAATCGTGATGCGCGTGGACGGGCCTTCATGAGCTCAGTCGGGGAGGCCTTGATATCGACGCCCTGCCAGAACGTACGTCAATACTCCGAAAAAACGCATAGAATATCGGTTAAAAGACACACCCGTTCTCTGCCAACGCTGTCCATCATGTCGTTGGTGAGGAGCGCGAAGCTCATGCGCGAGCGACTTGACGACGCCGCTGCGCTTCCGGGTTGGATGCAAGTGCTGAATGTGGGGAGCGGCGACAATGAGAGAGCGAGCGGCCCAAGGCCGGGAGGGAGGAACGGGTCGTCACTGGCGATGGAGTCGCCGCTCCGTGCTGGCGTAACAGTGCGAGCGTGCGCGCCATTGGAGGCGAAGGGCTGCATCATATAGTCAGAAATAAAAAGCGAAGACATAAACAACTCGGCGAGAGGAATACGCACTCTAAAAAGCATACCCGTGCCGTATTCCACTGAAGACATGTCGTCCAAGATGTCCGAAGTGTCCATTTGGCCAACGTGGGGGCTATCAGGACTATCGGCATACTCCATCTTGTTCTTTCCGCGTTCTTCAGAGCCAGGAACGGCGCCCCAGCGAGAGACATGCTGTTCTGCGGCTGTAGTATGTTCGCACAGTTGCGATAGTTTCTCTAGCTCGATATCACCTTCATCGTCCTCGTCGTCATCTTCGAGTCCATGTTCGTTAAGTTGGTCTTCTCCGGCCAGTGATCTGAGCTGGACCTTCTGCCATGCAAAGAAACCCGTCAGCTGCTGAATTGTATTATCCGAACTCTGGATGGGATCGTACCTCATGCAATTCATAGACGCTGTCACGAATCTCCTCTTGATGTGTGATATCGCAATGTGCCTGTTTCGTAGGCTGGGCCGCTCTCCTCACACCTCTATCACTGACAGCCATCAACGCCAGGATAGAAGCAACGACGCGCCCGCTCAGCTCGAGGGCCTTCAGGGTGATACTGATGGAGAGGAGGTGCAGACACCCAGAAAAGTAACACGCGAGGGCGGCGCCGATGGACGAATGTGGCGAGTTTACACGCGGGGCGGGCATGAAATGAGTTGTGATTTATATAAAATGTGATATATGGGTGTGCTGCGGTAGGAGCTTTTAGGGATGTAGGGTATGGCCAAAGGTTGGTATGTTGGGCGGGCGAAACGGACGGTATGCTGAACGGGTATGGATGGGCGTTTAAGCGCTTGACTCTGACGAATCGAGGGATGAGGGCCATGATAGCGGGCCTACTGTGTTATATGAGTGCGGGAGACGGCCAGCCTCGATCGCGATACATAGGAGGGTGTCAGCCTCCCTTCCATCCTCCCTTAATCCTCCCCGTAAGCCAGTGCGATTGATCGAAAAAGGAGCATACCGGCATACTGTAGATCCTCTGGCCCGTCTCACCACGGATCTTCGATCTTCGGTTGAAATGGAAAGGGAGTACATTCGAATTGTGCGCTGTTACTCATCCGTAACTCTTCGAATCTTAACCACGGACAAGGCGTTGAAAAGAAATGGTAGAAGGATCCTTCCGTCATTGCCAAATAATCAATCAAAAGAAGAAGAAACGTTGCGCGATAGAAAAAAAATAGCGATGACTTTGCTGGGGGTAGGTATGAATAGATGTCGATGATGGCTACAGCGTAAAAAAAATTGAGCAGCGATGCGCAATGCACAATACGAAAAAGGGACAAACAAACAACCATCTCCAACTAACTCGCACCCGCCGTCCGCAATTTGGGGGTAAACAGCGCCACCATCGCCCCATTCCGCGCCCCGCCCTCCTTCACACTCAGCCACCGCCCAAGCCGGTGCTCCTGCCCCAGCCCCGCAACGAGTACGAACGGATGCACCGCAATCTCCGGACCCGTCCTCGCCGGCCGCGCCGTCTCCACCGTCGTTTCTGTCGTCGCGGGCGTTTCGCTGTCCTCGACGTCGACGTTCATCGGCGCGCCGGGCTGTCCTTCTGGGCGCGGCCAGGATATGGTGCTGGGGAAAGTGCGCGGGAGGGCGAGGAGCTGGAGGGAATTCACGACGCCGGGTGCGGAGACTTTGCCGATGAGGCTGAAGGATTTGAGTTTGGCGTCGAGCTTCCATATCCGCACGTCACCTTCCCATGAACCTAGTGAGGGAGAGGATTAGTAATGACATTCGAGCGTTTAGAAGATATGATATGGAGTTTAAGAACTGTGGAAAAGTACTAACCAGACGCGAACAAGTCAGAATACCGTAGACACGCTAGGGAGGTAATCCAGCGCGGGGTACGAATGACGCCCTCCGACTCGGATAGTGCCTCGTTCAGTCCGTGCGCGAGCGCCTGTGTGAAAATGGGTTTTTTCTTGGTCGTCGTCCAGAGGCATATCGAACTACAAAATTGTCAAATGTCCATGTTAACTTGCTTTGTCTCTCCAAATTTAGGATGAACGAAAAAGAAAAACTCACCCGCTATCTCCCCACTGATAAATGTCGTCTCGTCCACCATCGCCACGCACTCAAGACTTCCTTCTACGAACCTCTCCTCCTTACCCTTCCCTTTCCTGTCTCTCTTCGCCTTACCCGCCGCATTCACTCCCTCGTCATCCTCTCCTTCCTCATCCTCCTCGTCCCCTTCAACCCGCCTTCCAGAACCTCGCGCACCCGACTCCGGCCCCCACCGCGGAACACGAGCTGCGTCTCGTCCACGATCTTCCAATAGCGCACCGTCTTGTCCCTTGCGCCGATGCTGACGCACGTCTCGCCACGCAGGGCGTCGAGCGCGAGCACATGGTCCTGGTGCCCGAAGAGCGTCTCGACGTAGCCCATCACGGCCGGCGAGAGGTCGTACACCTTGAGCGTGCGGTCGAGCGACGCGGAGTAGAGCTGCGCGGTGCCCTTGCGGAACGCGACGCCGGAGACGGCGTCTTTGTGGCCGAGGATGCCCGCGAACGTTTTGACCCACGCGTTCGTCTGCACGTCCCAGACGCAAAGGCGCTTGTCCCTGCCGGCGCTCGCGAGCAGCTTCCCGTCGCCGCTGAGTGCTAGCCCGAGCACCTCGTCCGTGTGTCCTTTTACGTCCTCCGTTGCATTCGACTTGCTTTTGCCCTTGCCCTTCCCCTTTGAGGTTGTTGCTGCTTGGGTATCAGAAGGGGTCGGGTTTTGTAGAAGGTATGTTCTTTTTTGCCGGTGGCGAGGTTCCATTTGATAATGTGCCCTTCTTTGCCGGCGGTGTAGAGGGTTTCGCCGGACTCGGAGGCGACGGCACTGGTAACAGAGAAGCGGTGTCCGCGGGTATGAAGGATGGTGGATGGGGGATGTGAAAAGTCGAACTATGTGTAGAGTAAGATTTTTTTGAAATGGAAAGGAGGAAAGACGTACAGCGTCAGCGATGAAAAGATGGACTTTGCCCGAGTGCTCGAGGACATCTTGTTTTAGTCGAGCAGAGATGAGCTCTTTGTCGATCTCTGCTACGTCAAATTCTCCATCGGCTGTTACCCAAGTCAACGATGAATACAAAGCTTGAATACGATGAACACACACCCAGTCCGACTTTAACGCTCTCGAGATAGAGCTGCGCCAGCCGTAGGCGTTTCTCAGCCGGCGTCTCGTTCTCGTCTTCCTCACCACTGTCCTCCACAGCATCGTCCGCGCGCAAGTCCATATCGTCAACGTCGCCGTCTTCATCTGTCTGGTCGCTCAGCTCCTCATCGCGTGCACGTTTCCCCTTGCCCGCTGGGGCCGCGCCAGTCGTCTGTTTTCCGTGCTGCTTCGCATTACGGGGAAATTTCTTTGGCCCATGCGATGTGGACTCCGCGCGCTTGCGCTTCTTTTGTTTTGGGGCGGAGAAAAAGGAATCGGGCATGACAGTCTGCTCGACGACGACGACGACGACGACAAAGGCTACAAATTTTTGGAGGCGTTGTTTGGTTGTGCTTGGAATGGACGGCATTGGACGCCGCCAACGCGCGTGCTCGCGCACGCGCTCTTCATGCGTCGCCAAAAAAGCGCCTTCCACACTAGGTGAAGGAATCCTATAAGTTCTGCTAAGATCCCATACACTGGTCGCAAACGTAGGGTAATGTCATAAATTACCCTAGAATGCTCGGAACACTTCTGACGTTTGCAAGGCAATTCTATAATAGAATCCATTAGAATGTTGTTAGAATGCAAGTGATTATTTTGTGATTATTACAAGGGTTTGTTGAGCTGGAATTCCACGCAATGAATTTGAGGGTTACAAGTCCTTGGAAAGCTTGCGAGAACTTTACAAATGAATTCCATTGTATTCTCTATCTTGTAGCCGTACAATCCCATGCAACACTGTAAATTTGGATGAAATGTGTAAAATACAGTCCATAAAAGTCTTTCCAAATAGCATATGAAGATATCTATCGTAGTAGTAATCCCAGAAAATATTATAATCCAATTTCTCATCTCCTAAGATTGTAGTACTTTGGGAATATTTGTATTGGAGTTGTAACTACCCTCGTAATGAACACCGTAATGGTAATGAAATAATTCTAATACCCTTGTATGGGTACACAGCATTTCTGAGGCCATCAGAATGGGTATAATAGGTGTAGCTACACTGCAAGATGGTTAAAAGTCTCTATCACGGTTTTCGCATAGTTATACTCGGGCTGAAATCCATTGTATTTAGGCGAGCCTACGTATGCGTATGAAAACTGCTTTTTCGCTGATGTGGATGGCCATCGTTAGAGAAGGTGGTGTGAGTGATATTGCTTCAATAGTGTGCTCTGAGGAAATTGACGCCTTGCTACTGTAGTATCCTTAGTCAGAACGTGTCAAGCAGCTCGTCGACTTATACGATTGTGGGCAAGAGCATGTTGCATCAGGTGGACGAACGAGAGAGGAAATATGTTCATGCGTGCACGCTGCGAGTACCAGTGGACATGGGGTCAAGTTTCTAATTTAAATTTGTGGGACACGCCCCTACAATCTCTACGCGCCCAAACGCCCCGATATATTTCAAGCCTAAGCAAGGGCAATACCACCGTCGACATCAATTCTCTGCCCAGTAATATATCCACACCTACAAAGTTGAAATTAGCAGGATGTTAGCGACATTCTTTGGAGTGACGCATCGATAGAAATTTCAATGGCGGACTCACTTCATCAAGAAAATATACGCTTCCGCGATCTGAACAGAAGGTTAGAACTGGTATAATATTATAGGATGTTAAGTTGACACACCTCCTGGGGCTCCGCAATGCGCTTGATAAGGAGCTGATCCTCGAAGCCTTTTAAGAAGACCTCTTTGGTCTCTGCAGGGAAATCATCCCAAAGCTACACAGTATATTCATCAGAACTGTCATAATACGAGGACAAACAACAAGCTGTACCTCCGTATCAACCTAGTAAAATAAGCACAAGACGCATTTAATTATGTTCTCAATCGCTTCAGAAAGTGTACTTACTCCTCCAGGACTGACAGCATTGACGCGGATGCCCTGGGGTGCCAGATCTACCGCCAATGATCTGACCACTCCTTGAATGCTTCCAGTTACAGCTGCGAAAATAGCCATAGTGGGTTGAGGCTTTATCAAAGCGGGACCTTGCAAAGGAATTTTTATCAATTTAATATCTGAATACGAAAGTCGATGATGTTTCACCCATGGTAATAATTAAGGATCCTCCGCGTCGGAACTTGGCGTTCTGTGCAACCGCAAGAGGGCCCCAGAACCGGACATCGAAGGCAGCTGCAGGGTCAGAGGTAAGTTAATTACATATCAGCTCAGATGGGCATGGTACTATACGGACCTCGTGCCTGCTGCAGATCAACCCTCGGGAAGTGCAGCTGCCCAACTTTCGATTTGTCGCCGCTCGTCCACACGATGTGATCCACCTCCCCAAGGCGAACGACGAACTCTTTAATAGCAGCATCGTCCTTCGCGTCGAGGACCTCTCCGCGAACGGCGCCGGGAAGGTTGTGGGCCTGCAAGCGCTCGACGGCTTTGCTGACGCGCTCGGTATTGCTGGACGCGATGACGACGAGGCTCGCGAGCGATTGCAGGGAGGCAAGGGCTACTGCGAAGCCAATCCCCGACGAGCCGCCGACGATGACGACGGTTTTATTCTCTAGAGTAGTAGTCATGTTCAGAATTCTGAGCTAGCATCAGTGTCGTTGGACTCCTTATATATCTTTTTTACTGTGCCCCTTCAAGCGATGCTGCTTGTGCTTGAACGTCCGTGCCATTGTTAATTCTGAGATGCTCATCTGGAGCCTAGACCAATCATCGGTTTTCCATCTCTCATGATTCGAACTTGAAGAGTTCTCAATGAGGTAAATCACCGCATGGCGGCAACGGAGTAGTGCCTTAGTAATTCTCAAACTATCTTAGAAATTCGTCGGAGGGTGACGACTACGTGCGGCTGAATGCCAACAAAAATGACATGGATCTATATCATTGTTCTCGGATCTTTCACTCGCAAAATGCCATGTAAGTTGGATAACCGTACATAGGTGATTAGCAACTGATTAGTACTCATTCGGCCACCGAATGCGCCATACGTTTGTTTGTTCTTATCTCGTTTTTCCTAGGTATCTTTGGCCTGGAACGCATATATTAAACGAAGCAAAGAATTCAACACAACATGCTCTCGATCAGACCTTAGTCCGCACCTCATTAGTCTTGACTCATTTTCCCCAAAACAATTGAGCATGCTTACAATCTGCTTATTCTTACAAAGCCGTTATTTCGTGAGGTTATAATGAGGTTATGACAAGTTACCGATTGATATCCTACTAGCCAACCTCACAAAGTAGAACGCTCCGAGCTCGAAGCATATAAAAGTTGATTAAAATTAGCTAGATTGTTTACTCGCGCCTCCGTTCATCATAATGACTAGACCGTTTCAACTTTCAACTGCCCTGGTCCGCGAAGTCGGCAATACCAGGCTGGAGTGTCTTCGGTTTAGTCTGTCGTGGCTGTGTTTGATGCGTCTTCGAACGCGCAGAAGTACGAGCGAGCGTTGTGGAAACCGCGAAAGAACAAAGCCTTGCAGATCCGAACCGAAGTCCGATTAATTCATTGCTGGCAGCTCACATACATCCTGCTCTATAAGTGGGGAATAAATGTAGTCCAATCAACAGTCTGAAGGGCGGTTGGAGTAAGCGAATGGAGAGAAATAAGGGGAATCGTAAGGAGTGCGATACGCGAACAAACGTAGAAAGGGACCGCAATGAACATAAAAAGGAAGAAGATTTGAAAGTCATCAATTTGCGTGGCAAGGCGCGTCATGACGGACACAAATATAGGAAGGGCGGTTACAACAATCGCTGAAGCTCGCCAAAGCCACATTTCTTGACGCGATGAATAGTCAAGAAACCAGCTCGGTATCAGATGCACGATCCCGAAGAGGGCTCCTATTGCGGTGAAGGCGACTATTGTTTGACCGTCGGCGTCGGTAAATGCTGCATGAAACATGGACACTCGTAGATCTGATTCGCGCACAGCAGATGGTGTATTGCCAACCAAGCTGGTCATTGGGGCGATTAAAGCACGGAGTATTCGCCTTGGTATGCGCCCTAGGAGCATCCAGGGTGCAGATGGCGCAAGGTCTTTGATGTCTTGTCGTAAAAGCAATCGTAGCCGACTCTCCTTGGCATGTCTGGGGATCATTGAGCTTGAGCTTGAATCTCTATAGCTTGCTCGTGGCTTTTTGGATTCGAGGAACACCGGTCGTCCGACATTTTGAGGCTTGTACCACCATAGACCGTAAGTGATACCGTTAAGCGTTGCGAACGCTAACGTTACCACTTCCAGTTCTGTGACGGCGAGCCGGTTGGACCATCGCGCGAGGCACTGCGCAATAAACCACGTTGTTTGCAGGATGACAAACGCTTTGGAAATCGCATCGCCCTTGCTCCGATCGTTGATGTCCTCTGCCGTGATTCGTGGTGGATCTATCATATCATTATCGATATTCCACATAAGGGTGGTCGGTCCTCCGCTATCTGCCAGTGGTGGACGTCGATCACGCTTGCCACTGGCAGCGTCAGCGAGTGTCTGGATTGGTCGACCATCTTCGCATAGCATGAAACCTCCCATTTGAAGAAAGAATCCATGGGTCAGAGTCCATCTTTCGATGCGGCCTTTTTGAAATGCAGGCGGCGAAGACTGATCTTGAAACAATGCTCGAATATTGTCAAGAACACAACTCAACTTGCACTCGTTTTGTTGCTCTAACTCGGAATCGATAATTTCTGCGTCAATTACTTGTAAGCCACTTCTCATAAACATCGTGCCTAAAAGCTTACTTATCTTCTTGTTGTATTCATTTCTAATCCTTCTCGCAGCCAGACGCTGCCTCAATGCCCAAGTAGTGATGAGCTCGGGAGCCAGCAGCGCATATATCATTGTCACGATCTGCCGCTTGAAGCAAGTCCACCAGGAGTCGGTCGGAGCAGGGATATTCGGATGAATTGCAGACCAAGTACATGCGTAGAGGGTTGCGAAACAGCTGATGACGATGTCGTTCACGCTGCGCTGACCGAAGTGGCCTTGGATGTCGTGGATATCGAGAGCGGGATGCCTATCTGGCACTCGCAAAGGTGCGCCATTCAAAGTGCGGGTCAAGGCAAACAGTAGCAGGATAATAAGCATGGCGGGAAGGGGGTTCCTAGATACTTCCACAATGGATGGATGGATGGATGGATGGATGGATGGATGTAGAGGTGTCAGCTCCGCTTGAAATAAAAGAACCCTCGATAGCCTGGTCGACCGCATCAGGTACTTGCTATGCTGGTTGAGATTGAAACTCGGCGCGAAGGTATGTTTGGAAAACCTAGATCTTCAGAAGCTGCTCGTGGGTACGGCCATAGCTACTTAATCATCATTCCATCTGCTGGGACTATAATAGTATCCTCTAATTACCTTGTACACACGAATCTTCAATCGTGCTGTGTATCTTACTGTGGATTACATGGCTCGCATACGGACATGCTATCTAATAATAGGTAGCACATCGCCTCGAGGGCATCCGTTTAAATTGAGTACTGCGCAAGCCTGATGTTGAATTGTATGCTAGCTCTTCAGATCTAATGCCTCCTGTGCTTTTAATTTCCGTGTGTACCTGTGGTAATGTTGGCGCCAGCATCGTCAAGTAAGCGCCGCGGGCGCTTAATAGGACTCACGTGCTCACCACCTCGCAGTGGACCTCGGTAAATAGAAAATAAGGTAGTTGTTGGGATGTTGTATTATACTATATCGTTAGGTCTGTCAAGTCTGTTTTATTTTACTGGAAGGGCATTGACTCGGTCCTCGAGACTAATTTTAGGTCGGCTGCCTTTGGCTGCCATCTGGCACAAATCTGGCAGTGCACGGAGGCTCCTATGATGATCTCATGAATGTGCCTAAAATAATAGCCGCTCGCTGCGAGTGTAATTAACAAAATGCAAGGAGTTTCTCAGGCTGCAATATGACCTTCTGCAGGCAGATGTCATATGTACAGCCCAGGTTGTAAGAAACGCTTTCCCACGAAGCCGCGTCTGCCTCAGGCCTGCACCTACTTGAGTACTCACCAATGTTCTCATGCAAGGCCTCACAAGCACTGTTCATGCGATTGGCCCCTCGACTATGCCAACATTGCCCTCGCAGACTTGAGACGACATCTCACGAGATCTCACGCCTTCTCCACGTCATGACACGCTTTGTCCACGAACCTTCGTGTCATGTTTGATCCCTCCCGGAACCACAGAACACAGCCGAGCATCTACGACGCCTCTGCGAATAGCGCCCGCCAGGCATCACCTCAGATACACCAAGCATGTACGGATGACTGTACCTTTGCTTTCCGGACCTGCAGACGGCAGGACACAGGCAGGACACATAGTCATCAAAGTACCAATTTAGACGCGTCGTGCACTGTGCATGCCCTCTTTCCCACGCACGCAGCACACCAGCAGTCCGAGGAAGCGTTCGTCCCAAGTTTCGTCGAGCAGGCCCAGTAACAATATACGACTCGTAAAAGCAAACACTAGGCTGTCTCGACGCAGTGTCTAATGACAGGTGGCACATCCTGGCTGCCTTGAGCCTGGCACGAGGGCGTCTGTATAAATTAGATACTGCGCAAGGCTGGCGTTGGGCGGTATGCTAGCTCTCCAAAGACGTTCTACCGCTTTCTGTTATCGAGGAAGTATGGGACCATGAGACCGCGTGTACTTTATGTCGCGCAAGATTGCGGTGTCGAGCGGGTGTTGAACGTTGAGGTAGTGGTGGGATGAGGATTCCAGAGGTCGCGGAGATGAGACGAATAGAGACGGAGATGCCGCCCGCAAGGGAAATGCTGTCAGGGGTCTGAGGGAGTGCCCATTGCATGCTGTAAACAGAGTCGCAATTAGTATGGGCGTCAAGGTAGAATAATAATATAGATTTGAGTAGAAAGCGGTGATGCATGCATCCTCGCAGCTCTTTCACCCGTTCAAACTTCAACCACGTCCTTTGAGAATACGCCTGGTGCGAGAGTCAGCAAGAAATGGTATCAGAAGAGAAGAGCTCGTTTTGTAGCTTGGTAAGTACGTTGGCTATACGTATATTGGTAGACGCAAATGTGCTTGGAGTTGGACGCGGGAAAACTTAAAGAACTGTGAAGGACGGTAATCACCGGTCACCTGATCTTCCACCGACGCGTTACATTCGCGTACGGCCCCTTTCTCCCTCTCTCTCTCTTCCACATACACACATGCACACACATCTCTCGTAGAGGACGCCTCTGTTTTTCCATCTCTTTTACATATCCTCAATAGACACGCGTTGGTCCTGTCATTTCGCGTGAGCTCGTGAGTTGTTTGATCTCTTGCTCAGTGTTTTCCACTCTGTAGAGTTTCCTTTCACTTTTTTTTTGACATCAACCAACGTGTACAGACTCACCCAAACACTACGCATATTTTTGAAGCCTGTCTTCGTTTTCTTGTCGTGTTCAGAGTTTCCTACACCAGTATCTTCCCAGTCACACCAGTTCACCAGCCTTACCAGTTCAACGTTCACCAGCTCCCAGTCACCAGTCCAGTTTCTCGTCGAGTCGTTCTGCGGAACTTAAATTTCTCTCTCTCTCTCTCTCACTCTCTCGCGGAATTTGTCTTTTACCGCGCATATATTGACCTTTGACCTGGTTGCGCATATATTTGTGTTTTTTTTTTTGGACGCATTTATTCAACTGTTCAGTTTCACCTGCACCGAACTGTTGATTTTACGCGCGTATATTTACAGTTTCTTGTTCAGATATTATCTCAGCGTCTCTTGTCCTGCTCCGACCGACTCCTGGTGGACTTGCTTCAAGCGGCAGATCGTGACAATGATTGATGCGTTGCTGGCTCCCGAGCTTACCACTACTTGGGCATTGAGGCAGCGTCTGGCTGCAAGAAGGATTATAAATGAATACAACGAGAAGATAAGTAAGCTTTTAGGAACGATGTTTATGAGAAGTGGCTTACAATTAATGGACACAGAAATTATCGATTCCGAGTTAAAGAAACAAAACGAGTGCAAGTTGAGTTGTGTTCTTGACAATATTCGAGCATTGTTTCAAGATCAGTCTTCGCCGCCTGCATTTCAAAAAAGCTCCCTCTATTGAGCCCAGATTCACAAGGAGTTCGGCTCGTCAAAACAACTTACAGATTCTTGGCCCTCTGGGTGACAACGGGCGGTTTCTTGGAGGTTTTGCAGACGACCCTTCCGTTCCACTAAGCGCTGTAGAGACGGAAACTCTCTCGCCTTCTGTGGAATCTGTCGTCACTTCTCCTGCACGTGTACTGCTTTCCTCGTCTCCCGGTTTTGTTACTTCGGTCATACATTCTAATTTCTCTTTTTCAGCACATTCATTGAACCTGTCTAGAATCTGAGCCCTCGAGTATCGAATCCTTATCCACATCCTTTTGACATCCTTCTCCTCTTTACCCGATTTGGTCGAAGTTTCGGAAACGCGTGGTGTGCTTCTGATCTTCTGCAGGCAGTGTCCTATGATTTAATCTGCCGCTACAACTTCAAGTGCGACTCGTACATGCAAGAAGGGCTAAAATAGCGCTTATACACGTAGCAGTGGTAGGTATAGTTGGTTCAGGTAAGGTTGACTAGGCCGATAAAGAGCCGATGCCAGACGGCGCAAGCCCCTGGTGGAAAATGCCGAGCGTGCTGACCCATGAAATTTGCGGTTTATTTCAGCACCGCGACTTGACTCACTCCCAACTCACTCCCTTCTCTCCCCCAACCTCCCAACATCCAGGGCCTGTAAGGTCTGGTTTCTTTTCTCCAGCTACGTAAACTTGCGCGTTGCCAGCACACGCGCAAAACCAACGCAGAACACGGGCCAGAAATAGGACTAGACTTGCACGTGTCTCTCCATTACTGACATGGTCGCGGCGATCCAACGGGCGGCCTCAGCGGCCTCCCTGCCATTCCGTAAATCGATAATCGCCCGGTTCCAATCCACTGCTCCTACCACCATGGCCCCCCTCTCCGCCAGCGATATCAACCCCACCTTCCACACTGTGCAGTACGCCGTCCGCGGCGAGCTCGCCATCAAGGCAGAGACGCTGCGCGAGGAGCTCAAGCGCCCCAACCATGGGCTGCCCTTCGACAAGGTCATCTCGTCCAACATCGGAAACCCTCAGCAGAAGGGGCTTGATCAGCCACCGATCACCTTTACACGCCAGGTAGGCATCACAGATCAGATCATCGACGTGCTGTCGTGCTTATTCTATTCATGGGCAGGTGGCGGCACTGATGGAATGGCCAGAACTCGCGAAGCTCGCGCCAGGCGTGTTCCCCGAGGACGTTATCGCACGGGCGAAGGAACTCACTGAAGAGATTGGATCTGTGGGCGCCTATTCGCACAGCCAGGGCGTACCGTTTATTCGAAAAAGCGTGGCCAACTTCATCGCAGGTACGTTTCTCTATGTCTTCTAATTCTGCTCATCCTAACTGAACCTTGCAGCACGCGACGGATACCCTTCTGACCCAGACTCCATCTTTCTTACGGGCGGCGCCTCCGCCGGCGTCTCGTTGCTCATCTCCATGCTGATTTCCTCTGATACCTCCGGCATCCTCATCCCCATACCCCAATACCCGCTCTACACCGCGACCCTCGCGCAACATAAAGGCCACGCGATCCCATACCACCTCGACGAGACGCACGGCTGGTCCACGCCCGTCTCCTCCATCACCGACGCCATCGCCGACGCGAAGCGCAACGGCATCGTGCCCAAGGGCCTCGTCGTGATCAACCCGGGCAACCCGACCGGCGCGCTCCTCGACGCGGCGACGCAGGCGGAGATCGTGCAGCTCTGCGACGCGCACGGCCTCGTGCTGCTCGCGGACGAGGTGTACCAGGACAACCTGCACAAGCGCGCGGAGCACCCGTTCACGTCGTTCAAGAAGGTCGTCGCTGAGCGCGGCGCGCGCGTCCCGCTCGTCTCCTTCCACTCCATCTCCAAGGGCGTGTCGGGCGAGTGCGGCCGGCGCGGCGGCTACTTCGAGCTCACCAACTTCTCCCCGGAGCTCGTCGCGCTGCTGTACAAGATGGTCTCCGTGAGCCTGTGCCCGCCGCTGTCCGGGCAGATCGGGGTGGACTCGATGGTGCGCCCGCCCGCGCCCGGGTCGCCGTCGTACCCGCTGTGGAAGCAGGAGACGGAGTCGATCCACAAGGCGCTCGCCGAGCGCACGCGGCTCATGGCCGCGCGCCTGAACGCGCTGCCGGGCGTGTCCGTCGTCGACTCGCCCGGCGCGCTGTACCTGTACCCGCGCATCCGGCTCAGCGAGGCGGCGATCGCGGCGGCGCGGGCGGCGGGCAAGGAGCCGGACGCGTTCTATGCGCTCGCGCTGCTCGACGAGACGGGCATCTGCGTCGTGCCCGGGAGTGGGTTCGGGCAGAAGGAGGGCGAATGGCATTATCGGCTGACGTGCTTGTGCCCCGGGGTGGAGGAGTATGTGGGCAAGCTCGAGCGGTTCCATTTGGGGTGGGTGCAGAAGTATGGCGCGGCGGAGGAGTGAAAATACGTGGGCGTGTTTAGAGACTGTGGGCTCGGAAAGGACGGATTGGAAAGCGGAATCTCCTTCAAAATGTTTTTGTCATCTTATATTTTTGTGCATTTGCTCCATGTTTTTCTTGCATTTCTCAGCGACATACTGATTTGGCACCCATGCAAATTCCCTCTGAACAAGAGGTAGAGTTCTGTCATTTGTCTGTGTCTGTAATCATTGATACAATTGAACAACTCTGAATCTCAAGTTGTTTTTCGCTCTTGGGACTGTATCTTCAAACTGGTTAATGTAGGAACGTCAGTGCCGCAAATTCACCAGAAATTGAAGGGTCTCAATATCAATGAATAACAACCTTTTCTGGATCAAAAAGCTTTCACATCGCTTCTGCCTCAATGTCAACTTTCAGACAATGTTTTGACCGTTGCTACTGGGCCTGCTCGACGAAACTTGGACGAAACGCCTCCTCGGACTGCTGGCATGCTGCGTGCGTGGGAAAGAGGGCATGCACAGTGCACGACGCAGGCACGACGCGTCTTGCTACTTTCGATTACTATCCTGCCGTCTGCAGATCCGGAAAGCAAAGGTACAGTCATCCATACATGCTTGGTGTATGTGAGGCAATGCCTGGAGGGCGCTAATCGCAGAGGCGTAGATGCTCGGCTGTGTTCTGTGGTTCTGGATAGCTGCAAGGTGGGATCAAACATGACACGGAGGTTCAAGGAAAAAGCGTGTCATGACGTGGAGAACCTATCATCAGCCACTGCGCCGAGGCAGCCTAGTATTTGCCTGTACGAGTCGGAAAAATATACGGCGCGCCGCGGCAATGGGAGATTCGAACGTTACACAATAATGCAATGGTATGTCTTCACGTTCTCAACGTTTCCTCAACTAGGATATTATTCACCTCGGAGTCAAAGGATATTTTTAAAAGCCCTGCGAATACAGCATGGCAAATGAAATGCGGTCATCAGGTAGCCATGTCCGTATACATGAATCTCCGTTCTCTGATTCTAGACTGAGCCGCAGCTTGTGAAGGTCTAAAGATCTAGGTTTTGCAAACACAAGTTCGCCGAGTTCCTGCTTCCCCAGCTCGCCTGGCAGTCGGAAACACGGTCAAAAAGGCTGTCGAATACACAATTATTCTCCGTTCATCGACGCCTCTAGGAACTTTCGTTCTCTCATGCTCATTGTACCCTTATTGTTCGTTTTAATTCGTATCCTTCGGGTCGTATTACTGCAAGCACCGGATGGGCATCCCACTCTCGCCATCCGCGGAACACAAGGCCACTTTGGTCAGCGCCGCGTGAACGATATCATCATCAGCTGTTTCACCACTACCTTTGCGTGTATATGGTCTGCCATCCATCCAAATGTCCCTGCTCCAACCGACTCCTGGTGGACTTGCTTCAAGCGGCAAGTCGTGACGATGATATACGCGTTTCTGGCTCCCGAGCTCATCACCATTTGGGCATTGAGGCAGCATCTGGCTGCGAGGAGGATTATGAATGAGTATAACATGAAACGAAGTGAGCTTATCCCAAGCTTATCCGCACGATTTTGAGAAATGGCTAACAACTAATTGACATAGACCTTGGCCCTTCAGAGCGAAGTTCTATCCTTGATGCTATTCGAGCATTATTTCGAAATCAGTCCTCGCCAGGTCCATTTCAGAAGGACAGGGCCGAAAGGTGGACGTTGACTCATGCATTCTTCCTTCAGATGGGCGGTTTCGTTCTATGTGAAGATGGCCGCCCAATTCAGACACTTATTGACGCTGGCGGTCGTCGTCGAGATCGACCAGGTAGCGAAGACTCGACCACCCTCATATGGAACATCGATAATGGCATGATCGATCCACCACGAATATCAGCGGAGGATATCAACGATCGGAGCAAGGGCGATGCCATATCCAAAGCATTCGTTATCCTTCAGACGTCCTGGTTTATTGCGCAGTGCGTCGCGCGATGGGCTACCCGGCTCCCGGTCACGGAACTGGAAGTAGCAACGCTAGCGTTTGCGACGCTTAACGGGATCACCTACGGTCTATGGTGGGACAAGCCTCAAAATGTCGGACGACCGGTGTTTCTTGAATGTAAACAACCACGAGAAGTTCTCGCCTTGCCCCATGGTGGAGACTCAACGGCCCCTCGACATGCCAAACGGAGTCGGCTGCGATCGAAACTGCGAGAAGATATCGAGGAGTTTACACTGTCTGCGCCTTGGATAATTCTCGGTCGTGCGCCAATGCGATTACTTGAAGCTATGATTAGCCCGATGACCAGCCTCGCCGGAAACACGCCCTCTGCTGTGCGTAATTCCGACCTTCGAGTGGCAATGTTCTATGCGGCATTTACCGACACTGAAAACAAAACAGTCATCGCGTATACGGCAATAGGCGTCCTCTTTGGATTGGTGCATCTGGTACCGAGCTGGTATCTTGAATTTCCATCGCGTCCAGAAATGTGGCTATGGCGGGCTGCAGCGATCATTATAACCACGGGTCCTATATTTTCGTCAGTCACGCTATATTTTGCGAGGAAGGTTCGTGACCCTCGCATCTTCTTCCATCCTTTGTGGATTGGGGTCCCTCTCTATGTCGTTTCGCGTAGCATACTCCTCATACTCCCCCTGATTTCTCTACACTCTCTTCACTCTGATGCTCTGCAAACCATTAAATGGACTACATTTATTCCCCACCTGTAGATACTTTTTTCTGTAAAGTATAATATCCATACCTGGACTTGTTGGGACTTTGCTGGATCTGGCGTGCGCGACCTTCCAAAGCTTCGAGGGCTAGAGCGAAATGGTGAAGTAAACAACGTTCAGAAATTTTGGTTGAAAGCGGAGAAAGCGCGCCATCATTGCAGGATGACACCGTCACACGGCCCTCCCAAACGCGGCGGGTGAAGACGATGCCGCGGTCACTCGTCGCTTCGTCCCCACAACACAGTTCTCTGCCTTCTCCCTATGACAAGGGGACCGCATGGTGGATATGGGTCAGGATGAGTATTACCTTACAGAATAGGTTTCCCTTGCGAATGAGGCGCGTAGCGCTTGAATGAAAGTGATTGTATAAAACTATGTACCACTAGTCCATTTGATTGACATAATTAGATATCCAAATAAAAATATCGACTCCATATGTCGACGTAAGTAAGAACATGGCTGACTTCTTCATTTGGCCCATTCGAAGCTGATCAAAAAGTTTGAGTGGGCAACGCATTGTATGTTGGGCAGAGATCATCCCAGGCCGCTAGAGTTGACGATTGATAAATCAGAATACACACAAGGTAACAAATACAACAAGACACATACAGGTAGGAACCAATGTCGCAGTCGTATTGACATCCTCAGCCATTACGACCGCGAGACCACTATATGCGAAGGAAAGTTCAAGTTATGCAAGTCAAAAGGTACGCGACAACTCACAGGCCAAGATGCCAATCAATATGGCTATGGATAGGCGGTTAATACATGTAGAATATATCGCGGAAATCAATGGAATACGAACCAGTGCAAAATCCATGGACCAGCATTGTCCGTTGTGAACCGAATGGTCGTGTTATCGCCAGCCACACCAATACTGACGACATCACGTTGAACGGGATCGACGTAGTTATAAACAGTGCTCCCCGCACTTCGGACAACCGAAAATGCATGCTAAAATATAAATAGTTAGAGTGTAATTGCCCAAAGATTGCATAGAACTTACACCGTGAAGATGGATAGGATGCTAAAGATAAGTTTTTTCGTCAGCATATGTGAGTGATTAGAGAATGCAGGGCGCTTACAGGACTACCGACCGATCCTCCTGGCATAGAGATTTCGATGACTTTGTTAGGTGGCAAAACATAGACTGAGCCACTGGGGAGCAAATCCGTCGCCGTCATTGCGCCACTCATGATTTGAAGAAGAACAGGAACCGAAGGAGGAACGAAGGTAGCATTGTTGACCGTGAACAAAAGATTCGTCGTATCGAATTCGATGTCCAGATTGATGTTAACATCGGCGGCACCAACGGTAGCCACTCCAGGGGCAGCAGCATTGGTTAAGGGATGGAGGTCAGTCTCGACCATGGGGTTTGAGGTGGTGGAATTGGTCGTGGGGTCAGCATCTGCAGCACCAAAGTATTGTAGAATTGCTGAATTGATCCCACCGTCAAAATCAGTGTTACCAGCACTAGGATTTGCACGGATCCAGTAGTTGTCGATAGCTTCAGTGGTGTTTAAAACGAATGAATACCTCTGGCCAGCATAGATTTCGATAGAATCGACGACGAGGGGTTGAGTGTTGATACCGTCGACCTCGATGATAGTCTTCAGTGAAGAGCGGCCCTGTCAGACCACATGGATTTCACAATTGAGAAATTACGCACAAAAGAGTGTCCGTCGATGGAAAAATTGAAGAAGGGATCACAAGAAAGAGACACCAAGCGGAATCGATAGCGCTTGTTCGGAAGGACTGTGATCACTGTGAGCGGCACCGTTGGTCCGTCGACATATCGGCCAATGCCGTTGATCAAGGTCGCGTCCGCCGTTGGTACAAGACCTGCCGAGGGCGCTACGGTATGGTACCTACAGTTATGAAGGTAAGTAACGGATAAATTCGACGAAAAGGGTCTCACATACCAATCAGCCAGCGTAATAACGGTGGTGTCTGCAGGACAGGGAGGCAAGCATCAGCGCTCCTGTATTGATCCAGATCAAAAAGACGCTGATTGTATTACTTACCATCGTCAAAATCATATCTAAAGAAAGTAATTAGATGGAAACCAATATAAACGGTGCGATTACTTACAGGCTTCGGTTGGGGTCATCATTGTCGTAGATGACCAAAGGACCTCGGAGGCCGTCGCAGTATTGTGTCGCTGTGGGAACGCAACTGTAATGAGATTTCGAATGGCTGATAAAAGAGAAATAACTTACAGTGATGAGAGTGGTACCAGAATGTGCCCGCCTGATCCGGGACGCTGAACTGGTACAAAAAAGAATGGCCGGGCGAGATAGGGCATTGGTTGACGCCCACAGGACCGTCAGCCCAGTTGGTACCTTCTTGGAACAGTCCATGCCAATGCTGTGTATATATATTGAGCGAGCATGGTCAACAGAAATGCAAATAGTATCGTCTGAATGGGACGATAACTATACGAAATACGTACAATACTTGTGCTTGTCAGCATGGTGGTATCAGTGAGCTCGTCGATGACATTCAAGCCGAATGTATCTCCCTAATGTGGGGTTCGGTGAGTCTCTATTAGACGCTGGAAAGGCGAGCATACCTTGAAGCCAGTAATTAGTGGTCCCGGAAAGGTGACATTATCTGCAGTTGGTCCAGCTAATACGGTTCTAAATGCAAGGTTGCAGCATTAGATATCAGAATTGTGCCATCCTGAATAAGAAACTCACGAGCGATTGAAGCCATCGGGAAGAATATACTTGTTCTCGATGTAGAGATTGGAGCTGGGTCCTATAGCGCCATAAGCGCCCACAACGATAGAAATGCTGACGAGCAGTGTGTGGAAATGCATGATGTCTCTGGGGGTACGAAATATTAGAGTTAAGAAGTTTGAATACTGTGTCGTCTTCATGGCTCGCTTTATATACTGTAAAGGTACAGCACTGCCATCATCTAAAATTCCGTTGTTCGACCTGCGGATCCAAAATTAGCAGAGATCTTCGCGTTACGATCATATTTTACTTAATAATATTCACTGAGAAACACTGGCTTCAAGAAGTTTTGATTGTTCTGATGAATAGTTGTTTTTGCGATGACACGGAAGCTGCTTCTTTGATTTCAGCGCCCAGGCCATCCGTCCGAAGTTGCGCACATTTTAATTTGAAAGTCTCAAATGGACATAGGTGCGACTCACCAATTAGGCATGGCCGCCCATGAGTGTAGGCTATAAATGAAGGCTGAATTAAATCCTAAGTCGATAAAGCACACTTCTCTTCCGACTACCACTATGCAGCTCAACGTCCTTGTTTTTTTCGTAACTCAAATTGTGGCTATCTTAGCGGTCAGTATCCTCGCCGAGAAATGTCAATACTTCCACATACTGATACATACAGTTTTAGTTGGCGGGCAGGGATAATTCTGCCCATACTCGTATGGCGAAGAAGATCTATCACACCGTTATTGACGAGTCCCCGTATCTCGTTGATAGAACCTCTACGGTTTTTTGGACGTGAGTAGAGCTCGAAGGTATCACGTTAGCCATTACTTACGTCACCCATGATAGCGAGAGTGAAAGTATTACCACCTCCTTGCCCACCGCTGCCCCAACTCCCACGATAGGATATTAATCGAGGGGGAATGGCGTCCCGTAAGTACGCTAGCTTACTCGTCTTGAAGGAGATGGCTAAACTACTTACTTAATTGTAGGCGACTACAGCCAAATTAGCTCAAGTCCATCAAGCGCGCGTGTTGTCTATTTTTAGTACATGCTTCGAGATATGTAGTACTTAGGAGTGTAATCTGATTATTGAATATCGCCGTATACAAAAACAAAATTGCCAATAAGATACCGATAAACGATGGCCTTACAATAGACTTATTGGAAAACGAAAGCTCTGTATTCGTCTTCTGGAGGCATCAACCTTGGAAAGATATTCTAGATTGCGAGAATTGTACTCGAAGGCAACTCTAAGGGGTCAAATACCCGCATCCGAGGATTGCTGAGTTGTGCGCTGTTGCGCAAGCACTCAACATCAATACAGATACGGACATCACAGGTAGAACTTGTCCAACACAATACGATCGCGAAGATTGTTATCATTAACAACGGAAGTATGCGCATATGCGCACCTCGACTTCAGGACGAAAATGGAAAAAAAAAATGGGGCATTGGTGAAAGGAAGCTGCGGACCCGAGCCTCGATCGCTAACGACACCTTCGGAAGCTTGAAGTCAGGGTTTAATGAGACTGACAAAAGGAACCGCAAATGCGGCACGTCGCACGAAGGCTGTGGAGGCGAAGAACGCGTGCGCAGTCAAACCGATCATGGAAAATGGGTTCGACAGCGCCCAACAGCTGCGGATAATGTCAATGCGCGCTTTTTTGAACCTTCGAAGTGCGGTGTATCGCTGTCCGTTGACTTAAGTGAAGAGAGACTCGGAGATTGGCGAATAGAGGATTGGCACGTACACTGAAATTAAAAACAAAATCGAATTTTCCGTGCTTAAAATTCCCTGATACACATACAATTCAGCGTTAGGCTCTGACCGACTCCCACAGCCCCGACAGTCCGCAGCCGCTGGTTTTACGTCGTAAACCACAATTTCCGACATGGCTCCATTTTCACCTGACTGACTACCTTTGCCTCTCAGAGAGATTTGACATTTCAGACAACGAGAACGGACGTTGAGAGCCAGTATCCAGAATATGAGATTCTCACCGAGCAAGCAAACAGCAGCCACTAGAATCTCCACTGCTACAGTTGCCTTGAATACTTCATCCCACCACCAGAAAACTACACATTCCAGAGCCTGTCCTGTATTGGGGAGCTCGTGAGACTCGGCGGCGCGATCGCGCCTACCAGCGATGGCTTTACGCTGGGTCTGTAGAAAGCTCCCAAGCAAGGGACATGTAGGGACGGTACGTGCTTTGTCAAACTTGAAGTAATAGGAACGTGTACTCAAAAACTGAAGCTTGCGGATATGCAGTTCACTCTTACGAGCGCGGAGCAAGGCGGCGTTTATATTTTGAACGTCGAGGAGGGCCTTACCGTCGCGACGTTGGCCGAAAGTGTGGGCCATTCACGGAATTCGATGCTTCATCCTACCACCAGGAAACTACACATTCCAGAGCGTGTCCTGTACTGGGAAGCTCGTGCGCCTCGACGGCGCGATCGCGCCTACCAGCGATGGCTTTGCTCTCAGGCTGGGTCTGGAGAAAGCTCCCCAGCAAGGGAGATGACGGGACGGTACGTGCAATTTTCGACGGACGATGAACGTGTACTCGAGAACTAAAGCTTGCGAATATGCTGTTCACTCTTGCGAGCGCGGAGGAAGGTGGATTTCATGTTCTGAGCGTCAAGGAGGGTCTTACCGTCGCGACGCTCGTCGAATCCGTGGGTCCTTCCCTGAAACCCGCGTGCTCCCTCCCTGCTCATGCATCTATCGAGCAATAGAACCTCACCCTTCCTGAAGCCGCTTTTACCGCGCCGCCCTCTACCTATGCCATCGAATGCGTCGGGAACGGCGAGTTTGTCGTGAGTAATACTAGTAATCTCCATCGGCCAGCTTGTTCTGCGGATCTCATTGGCCGTGGGTTTGCGCGCCTATTTTGCTGCGCGCGCTGATAGATCAAGGTCGTTGACGAGGACTTGGTGTGGACTGCTGTTCCGGAAACAAGGGAGGGGGATGAGCAGCAGGGCGCTGCGACGGTGAGCCATTCGTTTGTTGTTTTATGTCTATGTGTTCGACTCAACATATGCATAGGTGGAGATGCTCCCTGCCGATGGATCTGGTGATCGGCGCTTCTTGTTGAACGCGCTCTAAATGGAATGGCTATTGAAGCTTATTGAAGCACTGCAGCACGGACATTATTTTTGGTATGCTTGGGGTTTTTTTGTAGTGATAATAGGATGCTGAATAAATATATATGGGTTAGCCTTTTCAAAGAGATATCTCTCAACGCATTCCGGCGGGCTCGACTTGATGAGGCACCCACGTAGATTCCTGCTGACATGTACACCCTATACACCATTTCCCCAGTCCGAAAGGTAAGCTGCCCATATGTCATCCCCGTCCAGTAATGTATACCCTGCTTATTTATACCCTGCTTACTTTCCACGCCTCGAAAGTCCAATCGTCATAGGCTGATCGTACAACGCTCCTGCACTCGTACTGAACTTTCATAGCAGACCATATCAGGGCGCCCGTAAATTTAAGTGAGCATGCTTTAAGGGCCATTAAAAGGTGAGAATTATGAAGAAATAAAAGGAAACAGGTAAAAACATGTCCTATGCGGGCCGGCCGACCTCGCTCCTCAACTTTCTGGATGGCCTTGACGTTGCGCAGCTTGCCGTGCTCCGTCTTCCACAAAATAAAATGCCAGCTCATAGTTTAAAGACTCAATTAATTAACTTCTTTGGTGCAGATTTGCTTATAGTGGCTCAGATATGCCAGAATTTCTTCAAACTTTGTGGCCAGACCCCACAGCCAATGAGGTGCTATGTATCACGTGAAGATTGCCGATATAAAAACGCGGCAAGTTTGTGTTGGCAGCTCTTCAACAGAACCCTCACAGCTGCTGTCGCGGACGAATGCGACAGTAACTCGTTTCTATTTGGTGGAAACTGGTATACGCTGAAGGGCAGATAAAGGTACATATAGCACTCAATTAAGCCGGAGCGTCCTCCAGCATCTGCGTCCCTTGCACACCCGCAGCGGAATGGAATTCGCTTGACTATGAAGTCCTTACATCCTCGTAATTTTCTTCTGTACCATTCTCGTAATGATTATCCATCGTGAACCTTCGAAAGCTGCCAACGAGCGCACCAGTACTTGACAGAAAAGCGAACACGTTGTTGACGTTGGGTACAAGATTATCGTGTGACGTGTCTGTTATGCGTGACGAAAAAAAAAAAAAAAAGATGTGAAGACGGCAGTGCACTTGGAGGGCTGAACTAAACGCCAACAACGATGGCCACCGTGCACCAGCTCGCCGTCTCGACGCCCCCCGTCCCCGCCTCCTACGCCTCCCCCAGCGCGCCCTCCACCTCGCGCATCTCAGGTACGTCCGCCCACCCCCGCCCGGCCCCCCCATCTGACACCCCCCTCCCCCAGCGCCGCACCCCGCCGGCCACCGCACGCTCCTCCCCGTCGGCCCCGCCTACGTCAACCACCTCCGCCTGTCGCTCCAGCACGCGCACTCCTTCTCGTCGCTCGACGAGCACCTGGAGGCCGAGCGCGCGCGCCTCGCCGCGCTCCACGGCGAGAGCAACGCGGCGGAGGACGACCTCGGCGTCGGCTCCGAGGAGGAGACCGATGAGCTGCTCAGCCTGGACCCGAAGGAGTGGAAGGTACCGCCCACGGTGAATGCGCTGCTGCACACGTACTGATGCGCATCTAGAAACAAGATCACTACGCCGTCCTCGGGCTCTCCCACCTGCGCTACAAAGCCACCCCCGAGCAGATCAAGATTGCTAGTACGTCCCCACCCCCTCCCCACATCACCTCCTACCACCACTACCCCTACTACTACTGCTGCTGCTAACCCACGCCCACCCTCCGCGCAGACCGCAAAAAGGTGCTGAAGCACCACCCGGACAAGAAGGCGGGGGCCGCGCCCGCGCCCGTCGCGGACTCGCTCTACCTCGCGGGCGTGAACCAGAACACGAACGACGACGCGTTCTTCAAGTGCATCGCCAAGGCGCACGAGGTGCTCACGAACCCGGAGAAGCGCCGCCAGTTCGACTCCGTCGACCCCGTGTTCATGGAGCTCGAGGAGGACATCCCGAGTGCAGCGGAGATCAAGGTGCGTCTCCCCCTCCCATTACCCCCTCTTATTACCTCCTCCCTCCCTCCCTCCTTCTTCCCTCCCTCCTCGCTGCTGAGTCGCGGCATGCTAACTGACGTGCGTTGTGGGTTGGTGTTCACAGAGCAAGAACCTCGACTTCTTCAAGACCCTCGGCCCCGTGTTCGAGCTCTACTCGCGCTTCTCCAAGGTGCAGCCCGTCCCCGGGCTCGGCGACGTCGACGCGCCGAAGGAGGCCGTCGAGGGCTTCTACGACTTCTGGTACAACTTCGACAGCTGGCGCAGCTTCGAGTGGATGGACAAGGAGGTCAATGAGGGGAGCGATAGGTGCGTTTGCTGTTCCATGCGTCTTTTGTTCCATGCATCTTTTTTATCTGGTGGCGCGGGTGGAGGCTTACTTTGGGTTACCTTTTTTCTCTCTTTTGGCAGCCGTGACGACAAGCGCTATACGGAGAAGAAGAACAAGTCGGAGCGCGCGCGCAGGAAGAAGGAGGACATCGCGAAAGTGCGCGGGCTCGTCGACCTCGCTTTAAGGTACGTCCTTCCCTCCCTCCCTCTCCCTCTTCATCTCTCATTCACCCCCTCTTCACCCCCCTTTCACCCCCTTACTTACATCACACCCCCTCTGCACCCCCTGCACCCCCACTGACATCCCCTCCCTCCACATAGCCTCGACCCCCGCATCAAGCGCATCAAGCAGCAAGAAAAGGAGGCGCGCGAGGCGAAGAAGCGCGCCACCGCGCCCGGCGCCCCCGCCAAGAAGACAAAACAACAAGAAGAAGAAGAGAAGAGGAAGGCGGAGGAGGAGGCGAAGGCGAAGGAGGAGGCGGAGAAGGCCGCGCGCGCGGAGGCGAAGAAGGCGAAGGCCGCGGCGGCGAATGCGGCGAAGAAGGCGAGAAGGCAGCAGAGGGAGCAGGAGGAGGCGGCTGCTGCTGCTGCGGGGGGTGCGTAGATGTCGGTCCCTGTGCATGTCGCTATATAGATCGTTTGCTATACCATCCATTTATCCTACTTAAACGAGAGTATCCTGGTCTTGGGATATATATGGATTTGCAGAGACGATGCGCAGGCTCTGGCCAAGCGCGGTAGTATCTGGGGGGTGTCTGGTATGCATGTCAGCGGGAACTTACATGGGCGCCTCGTCAGCACGTCGAGGCCCGCTGGCATGCGTTGTGAGAGATCTCTTTTGGCAGGGGCGAAAGATGGACCCGTATATATTCATTCAGCATTCTATGGGTGCTACACAAATTTCAAGCGTATCAAAGAAAATGACCGTGCTACAGTGCATCAACAGCCATTCCATTTAGAGTGCGTTCAACAAGAAGCGCTGGGCGTCAGATCCATCGGCAGGGAGCATCTCCACCTATGTCAGTCAGTGTGATTGTTTAATGAGGCGCACACAGAGATATACAATGATAGACGAATGCGTACCGTTGCAACGCCCTGCTGCGCATCGCCCACGCGCGTTCCTGGGATAGTCGTCCACAACAAGTCCTCGTCAACGACCTTGATCTATCAGCGGAATACGTGAGCAGATGGAAATGGGATCTGCAGAACAACACAACCAATAAGAAATACTCACGACAAACTTTCCGTTCCCGGCGCATTGGATAGCATAGGTAGAGGGGGGCGCCGTAAACGCGGCTTCGGGAAGGGTGAGGTTCTATTGATGAAGACGTGCGTGAGCAGGGAGTACACGGATTGCAGGGGAAGACTCGACTCACGGATTCGACCAGCGTCGCGACGGTAAGGCCCTCCTCGACGTTCAAGATATGAAAGCCGCCTTCCTCCGCGCTCGTAAGAGTGAACTGCATATTCCCATGCTTTAGTTTTGAGTACCATGTGAATGGCACCGAGGATGGTACGTACCGTCCCCACGTTCCCCTGAGGGGGCGCTTTCTCCAGACCCAGGGTAAAGCCATCGTTGTTGGGCGCGATCGCGCTGCCGAGGCGGACAAGCTCTCCGGGGAAGGATATGCTCTGGAATGTGTAGTTTCCTGGTGGTGGGATGAAGCATCCTTGGGTCTGGTAGAACAAATCCGTGCAAAAAAACAATACATTTCGTATCAGCATTCGTTCAAGATAGCTGGATGATTCAAACGTACAGGAGCAGCGAAGATTTGCGTTACTCCGGCCATGGCGAGGAGAGATGCAGTAAGGAGGGATTCGAAAGAGAACATTTTCAAACTAGAACTGGAGTTGATTGAAGTAGTGCTGATGGTTTTTTTGAGCTGCAAGAGGTGAAGGCGAGACTGCTGATGAAAATGGAGGACTGAAGCTAGGTCTTTTATAGGCCGTCTCAGCTCAAGAGTTAATTCGTACATGACCGTAATTCGTACATGACCGTATCCAGTACAATACAGCACTTCCCTCCGTCTGGCATCGGGACGCAGCAGACGGTCGGGGTCGGTTCAACAGACGAAGATTTAGCTTCCTATCAAAGTTCAGCTGCGGTATTCAAATAAAAGCTTGGCTACCACCTATTGCTCACTTCATACTCTCTTGAATATATGGGGCGATTCTCTGAACAAGACACAACGTCCTGGTCTGTTGAGGTAGTCATTGCATGCATCTGAGAATTTCTAAATATAGCAGCCAGTTCGACATACACAAGCTAAAAATAGTACACGTACACCACCGACGAAGTTCTCCGCGCCGTTCACGATATAGGTATAACTTACCGATGTGGGTCGGATGTCCTCCCTCCTTCCCTTCCTCGCTCAGTCGCGGCACCCTAACTTACTTGTATGGCATTCTGCAGAGCAAGAATCTCGACTTCTCCAAGACCCTCGGCCCCGTGTTCGAGCTCTACTCGCGCTTTTCCAAGGTGTAGCCCGTCCCATCCAGTGCCTTTCGGCACCCGCCCCTGTGTCAAACAAGGCGCGCGACTGTCTCTTCAATAAAATGCCTATATGCTTATTATCATCCAATTATGACGGGTCCAAGATGGGTCGGAACCGGCGCTCCAGGATTCAGGAACGCAGGTGAACTATGGCGGGACGGCTCAGGGCCATGCCCCCTATTTGTGCAGCTGTTGACAATGCGCTATTATCATTTGCTCATCGCCCAGCATAAGGCTGCATAAGGCCCCCCGAAAGAGCTTGCATTTTCTATTGTTCTTTTTGTCTTTTTTTTTGTTTTTGTTTTTTTGTCTGTTTTTGTTGTGAACACACCGATCGTTCGAACTCCCTTTTTGGGTAATATCTACATCACGGTTCATGCGGCCTTGTCGAAAGATGCCACTTTAAGCTATTAGGCTCGCTCGTTGATTGTCTTCGCCCACCCCTAATTCACTGCTTCTGTACTTTGCCAGGTGACAAGTCGGGCACTGACTACGTAGACATATATTGCTGCTGAATATATTTACAGGGACTACAAGATTGTTTGCTAGGGCCCACCGCTGCATGTGGCGTGGGTCGTAGAACTTGTTTGATATGGAATAGAATTCCCTTATTGTCAGGGTAGCTCATTGGACGCGCAGATAGGTGGTGATGACAATGGATAGTAAATCCAACTTCCTCTTGCGGAAAGAGAATCGGCAGAATAACTAATTGGAATTTTGGCCAGTAATACCACATTACTGCGGTACCAATGGATATTCAAATATTCAAGGATGTATCCGCTGTATTGCAATTTTACAAAACAATTGGTTTATTGTCGTTTGGAGTATATTGAGCCTGAAAGAAGCGGGCATGCATTCATGGCCCCAAAACACCCTATACACTGTGCGCTTCCGCCGATTTATGGGTCCAAGCTGAGTACGAGTCCCCGTCTCTATAAAAGCGCGTCAAGTGGACCGTATATTCCCCAGTCGCACATCGCAACTTCACATCGAACACCCACTCACACAAATGGACGCCTTCATCACCACCACCCCCGCCATTATCGACACCCCCACCGACAGGGAGGACGGCGGAGGCTCCGGCAACGCCTACTGCGTCGTTGCCCAGAGCGAGTCCATCCCCACCAACGAGGAGACCACCGGGGGCAGCGGAAACGCCTACTGTGTTGTTGCTTGAGCTCACTCGCAACCATATTTATTCCACCATGTGCCCATTATTGTGAGTCCCACTGTCTTTTCGTCGAGCACTGCCAGTGATACTCACCATCTCGGCACCCAGGATCTGTCCATTGTTACCTCGCTCGCACTATTTTATTCAACATCGTTAGTGGAGCAGGAGCACTGTGCCATATTTGATCTATTATTATTACATTCGACGTTTCGGAGAGGAGCACCATCTGTTATTTTCGCCCTTCTTTGGTGGCTGCTGGTAGTTTATGAATTGCATAAAATTGTGTTCGATTTTGAAACATGCTTGTAAACGCGTTGAACATCAGCACTTCTAATTTGGCTACTGAGTAGTCTGAAGGTACTACGCAATGAGTGTCTAAGGAATTGAATAAATAAGAATCGTCCCAGTATTACGTCGACCATATTCTGGTATAGTTCAAATATGAATTCTATGCGGAGAACCGATTTGGCGGTTCAAAGTCAAAGATTGGCCCTAGGCTCTTGCCTCGTCCTAAGCTTTCCTTCGATGATAACCAAAGCTTCGTGGATCCTCTCCGCCAATTCGGTGGGGTTCATTTGGACCACCTATTTGCACCCTGTAAGCTTATGCTGATAACGAATTGAGGGCAGCCTACTGGGGCTCCTGGGGCCCCCCCCGCCTCCACGTTCATCGCGTGCACCCGCGCGCCCGCGCCTATTAATCGCATCAGCTCCCCCTTGACATGCACGGGCAGAACACGCAAGGTTTATTCCATTCTGACAAGATACACAGCGAGCTAAAAACCAGAAACACCCAGGTAATACAGTCCACTAAAAAAAGCTCAACAAAGGGGAGGGAGAAACCAAGGATCCCAGCACGAAAAAACAAATTATATATCACGATAAAGCGGGTATCGGGGGTGGTGCACTACCTACACAACTTGAGGTAACACTTATAACTTGCGCCGTAGACCCGGGGTCGATATCGATTTGGGATATGGGATATGTGATGCGAATATACATTCCAGCAGGGGGATAGATAAAAGCCAACGCGCCGCCCTCCCTCCCATCCTCGAGGCGCCCGCCGCTACCACCAGGCCGCATGAGGGTTCCGTGCGCAAGGGTCGAAGTAGTACATATTATTCAGGAAAGGATCCACGGACGAGGGCAGGGCAGGGGAGCGGGGCGGGCCAACAAAAAATGAACATGAACACGAAGACGGCCAACTCACTTGGCCGCGACCGCGGCGGCGGGGGCGGCGGGGGCAGGGTGGCTCGCCGCGGAGGTGGTCTTGCTGTCGGTGCTCACTTGATAGGTCACGTCCGCATTCTGGGGGAGCACAGCATCAGCCGCTTCGTCGTTGGACAGGTCAAGCGTAGCAAAGCATACCTCGAGGTTTTCCTGCATAGCAAAAAAAAAAAGAAAGAAAAAGAACACATCATTTGGGGTCAGCGTTCAGCGGATGGATGAATGGATGGATGGAAGGAGGGAAGGAAGAGAGGACGCACCCTCGCGGACTCCTCCTTGTACTTGTTCACCTCCTCGCGGATCTTCGCGTGGCCGGACACCTCGACGTGCGCCAGGAGCGTCATCCTGTTCACAGCCTTGATAGTTGAAGTCGCCTTGCGCCCTACGAAACCAAAACCAAACCAACATCAACGCCACGTCCATGCCCGGAAGAACGGAAAGGACATACACAGCTGCTTCGCATTGAACGCCTTCTTGACGTTGGGCAAGAGATCCGCGGGTCCTCCATCCGCACGGCTCGGGTCGGGCACGAAGTGCGGCTTCTCATCTGCCAGCCACTGCTCACCACCCATCAGCAATCACCATCAACACACCCGGACCACACGCACCTTGTGCTCGAGCGCCTGCGCGGCCGTCGGGCGCTGCACGGGGTCGATGGTGAGGCACGTCCGCACGAAGGCCTTGGCGGTCGCGGACACGTTCTGCCAGTACTCCTCCGGCTCGAACTTGTAGTCGCCCGCGAGGATCGCCTCCATCTCCTGCTGCTGCGAGTCGCGGTCGAACGGCGTGTAGCCCGCGAGCAGGAAGTAGGTGATTACGCCCATGGCCCAGACGTCGACGGGCTTGCCATGGCCGGCTAGTGGATCATGAGATGCGAGTGGAGGACATGAGCAAGGGAGACGCACTCTTTTTGAATATTTCGGGTGCCATGTACTGCAGACAGAATCAGAAATAGATAAAGACAAGAGATAGGCAGCACGTACGCCGGGTGTACCACAGATCTCCGTCAGCTGGTTGAGCTTCTCCTGCTCCATGACTCTGCTGAGGCCGAAATCAGCGATCATGATATCCGCGTCCTCCGCCTCGGTGCGGAAGAGCAGGTTCTCGGGCTTCAAGTCTGGCAACGCATCATCAGTGGGCGCCTGATGGCGGCGCAAGAGCGGCGGCACGCACCGCGATGCACGATGCCGGAATCGTGGATGTACTGCACAGCGACGAAGATGGTGCGCACGAGCGCGCGGGCGTCACTGGAGGGTGGGGGCGGTGTGAATAGGATCTCTGCAGACGCCGCAGGAGCACGTACGCCTCGTAGTAGTTGCCCTTGGCACATATCCGGTCGAACAGCTCGCCGCCGGTGCACAGATCGAAGCAGAGATAGAGATTGTGCGCGGTCTGTAGGAATCAATGAGCGGCGATGGCGCGATTTCATGAGAGACGGTACCTCGAAGTAGTCGTGGAGGGTGACGATGTTGGGATGGCCGCTGGACACGCGCTTGAGGACGGCGATCTCGTTGCGGACCTGATAAGAGCGCGAGATGAAGGCCACGCCGGACGCTACGGGTGGGAAATGGGCGCACGCACCATGTGTTCGCGGCCCTCCATGAGACGCTTGTTGATGACCTTGCAGGCGTAGTACTTGCCGGTCTCGACGTGGATGGCCTCCTTGACGATGGCGTAGGTGCCGCTGCCGAGGGTCTTCCCGGTGCGGTACTGCGGGCGGTGGTCAGCTGTGGGCCGGCGCGGACGACGAGGAGGGCGTTACCTGGCAGGGGACGGTGGCAGGCATGGGCTGGGGCTGGGTGGTGGTGGTGGTGGATGAGAAGCAGATAGGGACAACACAGCCACTCACCTTCTTCGTCTCGTAGATCGGCGTCTCGTAGTCGCTGCTCCCCGCGCCCGCAGCAGCCAGCTCCGTCTTGCTCGCCGACGTGCTCGGCGTCGCAGACCGCCCAAACGTGCCCTTCAGCGGCGTCTTCAGGTCCACCTTCGACAGCCGCTTCAGCCGCCCCACACGGCCCTCGGGTCGACTCTGTGACGTGCCCATGGTAGCAGAGGATAGTTCAGGAGGGTGATGGGGTGGTGGTGGTGGTTCCGGAAAGCGAACAAGGGCAGGCGAGAGGAATGTTTATATCGCCGCGACACTGCCACGCACCACCAGCACCTCGCTCCTGGACCGCCATCTCCCGTCACGGCCACCGTGGCAGTGACCCTACCTCATTCCGCCCCCTCATCGCTTTCGCTTTCTTTACCCCGCGGCCCTCTGCGAATGCGCAGCGTTGTGTCTTACGTGTGCCATACATATCGAGCATGGGCGGTGTCTCATCAATCTTCGAGTCAAGGGAAGACACCTCGTGTGTAACACGCCTCTAGCAGGCTAACTGACGTTCGATGCGCCTATTTTTACGTCGAACATCGTCGAGATGACTGTTAGTTAGAGGTGTGAATCATATACGTTTATCCATTGCCTGGCATTTGACGTCCTCCCATCTTGCCAATCCGTGTCGCTGAACAGCTCGCGTGTCCCGTCAAAGGCCCTACTCCCAAACCTCGCGCACTTCCTTCCTTCCTTCCAGGCTCCGCTCAAACCGCGACCCTCAGCGTCCGCTTCAACAACCCCACAACCCCTCGACTCATGTCTCAGCTCCGTGTGCAGGCAAAGCTGACCAAAAGATGGTCAGCTTTTGCTTGACCTTCGCCACCATTCTCGCCCTTTTCGACGCCTGCGATGCCTCATCGGCCGCCGATGGGCACCCGCCCTATTTGTTACGAGGCGGCACACTCCGCATGCGTCATTCGTCGTGGGCGGCGGCGTGTACTGGAAGGAGAGCGTCAACTGCGTCAGCGGCGGTCAATAGATGCGTACCGGGCACGCGCTGAGCGCCGCTGCCGTTGCGCCAGACGATGGCGACCGGGTGCGGGTGGGCGAAGGCGAAGGCGAGAAGGTCGAGGGTTGGTCCCTGGCAGACGATATCTACGTGGGTGGGTTTCCCTCCTTCTCAGTCCACGCTTACCTTGGCCATCCCAGGCGACAAGAGGCCCCACCTCGTCGCGTCGCATCGCGCTGCGGCCCTCGCGCAAACACCCCTCGTTCGCCCAGAACATGAACACCGAGCACTCTACTACCGTGCGCGATAGGCGCGACGACCACGATCCACCAACCACGACGATGCCCAGCGAAGCGCCACGGGCACCGACGATAGGCTACCAAGCCCAGGGTTCGGCGTCGCGGGAGGCGGAGTTGGCGCCTGGCCGACGATATCGACGTGAGCGGCTGTCCTTTGTTCTCAATCGTGCTTACCTCGGCCATCCTACAGAAATAACCTCCCCGCCGCCCGCCACCCTCCAATTACAACGGCGAACACGATCCAAACCCCTCGACCGCGCGGAGTGCGATGCGCAGGCTGCCGACGCGCCGACCCCTCGGCCGCGCGTACCACGATTCGCAGGAACGTTAGCAGCTGTGCCCTACGCCTCACCCTCGACGGCGCGCCGATTCCAATTCCAGGCTCTATCAATCCAAGGTCGTGTGGACACAGCGAGGGCAGCGTGCTCGACACGACGAGAGGTAAGTCTCAGCTCCATGTGCAGGCAAAGCTGACCAAAACCGGGTGCGGGTGGGCGAAGGCGAAGGCGAGAACGTCGAGGCGGTAGCAGGCTCGAAGCAACGCGAGGTACGTCCGAGTTCATGGCGACGGGTGCAAGCAAAGCTGACAACGGATAGTTAGCATTTGTACGGCGGCATGCTCATTATATCGCCACTTACCAGTCTGCGCCCCACCCATTTCCCCCCTTCGACGCCCTCGATGCCTCATCGGCCGCCGACGAGCACCCGCCCTCTCTCGGAGGCCTTCCCACAGCGTCATTCGTCCTGTCCGAAGGCGTGCCCTCGTAGATCGTATCGGTGGAGTCGGCGGTACGGCTCTCGTGGACCGTATGCGCAGATCGCCTCGTGAACGCGGTAGGCCACGACGTGCCCCAAGCCGGATGGCGCTATGGGCGCCGCTGCTGCTACGCGGGTCGGGTGCGGGTGGGCTGTGAAGGCGAGAGAAGGTCAGAAGCGGGGATGCAGACGGCAGAGCGCACGCCGCCGTCGCCGCGTGGACCACTCACCCACGGGCGGCGCGTTCGGGCTGGCGCCCATCCTCTTCAGCACCGCCCTCGTCCTGCGCAGCGCCCTCGCCTATTCAATCCCGTCAGCATACTACCCCGACAAGCGTCGACAACGTAGACGACGTACCCAACGAAGCGACCGAGTGTTCAAGATCCCGCGGCGCCATCGCCATCGGCTCCAGGTAGGCATGTAAAAGGAAAAGCCAGCGGCCATGGCAAGCGAGGCAAGGAACTGGAACGGCAAGGTGTGCACTTACCCGTGAAGGAGGCGGGCTGTCGACGGCGGAGGCGATGAGAGATGAGGAGGAGAGGAGAGGAGAGATGAGGAGGTGGGGAATGAGGATTTGACGGTAAGCTAGGGACTCCTTATATACATCTACACATCATGTACGTAGCGGCACCAAATAAATGGGTTTGAATAGAAACGGATGCGAGTGCAGGGTCCGACGCCCGGGATTGGCAAATTAAGCGAACATGTCCCATTCGCGCCATCCCTCCGCGTCTCCTTCTCCCGCTTGCGATAGCGACCTCATAACCTGTATATTATGCTCCTGTATCTACCATATGTGTATCCTCAACAATTCTACTGTATGTAGTAACTCAATAAATAAGATTTTCTTGTTTTATTGCAGTATCACAAACCATCTGCATTTACAATAACTTCAAAGATCTTGCAAACACATCCTCAGTGCAGTCCCCACCACACACGCTCAGAGCGGACATCTCACCATAGTCGACCCTACCGAAGCTCTGTCCGAGCCTACGGCCATATCTCCCTGAGCGAAATACCTAAGAAGTGCGGAAACGGTGTTTCTAGCGCCTTCCGTGCACTACCACGTCCCCCTGCACCGAATCGTCCACTGCAAGCGCAGAAATTAGCAGGGGCTTAGGCTAAAACGTCAGCCTAATGCATCCGTGATCGGACGTAATGTACGTGTTTTTTCTAGGTCCCCGCGGTTGCGCTGCATTTTCGAATGTGTTTGCGAGACGGGGGTCCAGACACAAGATGCCGTCGGGTGGCATCGAGTGCCTGCGGTCGAAATTTACTTGTCCGCCTCTGAAATTTTGGGAATAAGTAGTCGATAATGTCTTCTAACGTACTGCAAATCACTGTATAGTATAATTAAGAATTGCAATAGAAATGCGCAATTCATGTCGGAAACTCTGCGGAAGCGGCACACAATCCTCCGCCCACTTGACGGTCCATGCGCACTGCGCGCACTATTTTCGCTGCCACGTAGACTAGCCGCGGCGTTCAGGGTCCTAATAACCGGCGAAAAGAAGGCTCATTTGTCGCTTTTGAAATAACATATTGGGTGAGGAGGCAGACATGCCGTGGTATTGATTGGGATCCGCGTTCGCGCTTCATCTTTCTGACGCCATAGTCAACTCGGGAAACGATGTGCAGATTTCTATATTCCCAATTAAATGCTCCTTTGACTCGGGCGCTTTGCGCTATTCTATTGGTTAGGGCTCGAAGACGTAGAGATATGGCATTCTGTGCAGATATCCCACATTCTGACCTAATCACATGTAGACATTTCATTGCGTCGCTGCTGTTCGAATCTATTATTCAATACTAGATACTATCTACCTCGGTCTTTAATCACAGATTGCGCGGCATTGATTAGCGCCAATGTCTGATCTCGAGTTTACCCAGGACCGCTGCATGCAGCTCATACAGACCCCACAAAATGTATTGAAGAATCTCTTGTTATTGCGATCTGATATATCTCAGACGCCTTGGCCGTAGTTAATTGGGTAAATTTATTCAACAGCTCAAAGCAGTGTCTATTTACAAATGTCATCGTTGGGAGTTATCACGGGCGCTAAAGCATTTTCGTACGCATCCAGACAAATTCAATACATATAAATGAAGTGTCGAGGGGCTTAATATCACCGCAGAACGATTAGAGACTATATATCTTAATTCCTGAAGGTTAGCACTGCTGGCGAAGCTTCCGAAGTGCGCTTTACACCGAAATATGGGCGCTCAATCATAATACCGCCCAGGACAGTCCATTTCTTGATCGCAATTGATGTGCAGCTCAAAAGTAAGAAAATGGCAGCAACATATTATGGTGTGATGGCGAATTAACAGCTGTATATACATAAGGAGATGGAAACAAGGGGTGGTACAGTGGGATGGCGACGGCGGATCAAAATGTAGGTGTTCCTCGACTTTAGCTTCTGCGACCGTAATTCTGCATCACGAAATAGAAGAAAGTGAATGGAATCAAAATTATGTTTAGTGCATCTTTAGTAACTAGCCAGTATATTTTCCCGAATCTCGGACTCAATTTGGTGTGAATGGTGATGCAGCTGGAACTGTGGATAGTTGCTGTTTCTAATATTTTATGAGACTCTTTACAATTAATTCTACCACCCATGATAAACTGTTATTTGAAAGTGGGCTGTTTGTATAAGAGGGGAACCGTGATAGATTTTTTAGACAAGGACAGAGGTCTAGCAAGCGGAGGGTAATGCCCGTTTAGATAATTTAAATTACCTCTCAGGAGACGGATTTCTGAGTACACGTCAACTTACGGATGCACAGGGAAGCAGTTTTGCGAGATGATACTCCCGGGACTAAGATTCAGGAGACAATAGCTTGCTGGCAAGGTCGAAACTTTAGCTCCGCTCACACGTCTAGGGTGGACAGGACTTGTGCGTGTTGGCCCTGCCAGCAGATAATATCAAAACGTAGGAATTTTGAACGTGCTTCCGAACCCATCTTTCCCTCCCTGCCGTCCTTATGCTAGTGTCCAGTCCTATTTTCTTTCATATCGGACAATGCTATTGGTATGTCTTCGACTGTTTCTGTATATGTGAGCTATGCTGATGTATATTCAAGGTTACCACATCTGTATCGTCTTCTGTGATCCTCAATCCAACAAAGGTATGTTATTTTCCTTATTATCTGACACAAAGCTAATTTTACCTCTATATTTCTACCTCTGGTCGTATTCTTGCGTCATTTTGACGAAGGGTTGCCCAGTGGACAGTCTAGGGTTGCTATAGACCTCTCGGCTCTCAGAACGACGGAGAAAGTGCACAAAGGTATGTTACATTGTTATCTTCCTTATTATGGACACAAACCTGATTTATCTCTATATATTCAACCTCTCGTCGTATTCGTGACTCATTTCGACGAAGGGTCGATCAGTGAACAGTCTAGGGTCACTATAGACTCCTCGGGCACTCAAAACGACGGAGAAATTGCGGGGAAGTGGACCAGGAGGATGAGGAGAGATGTTTATTCTTCTACCTTAGAGGATAAATCAAATGGTAAAAGCGACGCGGAAGGAATTGATACGACTAAGGGCATCAAGAAAAGTTATCTGGAAGGCTCCAGGTCAGTTAGAACTGCTTCGGCAGCTCTGCACTTCCAGATTGACATCAGATTGACATTTAACACTTCTAGCACACGAACGAGTCAACCAATTTTTAATCTGACTTCAGATTCGAATTCTACAGCCTCGAAAACGGGTATACCCACCTCGACGACAGCTGCGAACACAGCGGATCCTATGCAGATCTCCGCCACTTCATCTCCTCCTCCTCCCACTGCACTCCATCGTTCTACTCCCCCTTGTCATACGTCGGTCTGAGACGACGACGATTGCTTCGGTACGACGTCATACACCTCTAGGCAATGTTCGCAACCCGCCTGCACGAAGATTGAGGAGGCTAGCTCATGTTATTATTCAATACAAAACTAATGTTCTCTCTAGATATTCTGACACCATATACTGGCTTCCGGCGAGCTCCTATATTGCCTTCCGTGGTCCTCAAAGGTATGTTGTTCTCCTTCCTTATCTCTAACAAAACTAATGCTATCTCTAGATATTCTGACACTATATATCAGCTTCCGGCGAACTGCAACACAATGATCTGGTATGTTATCTTCCTTATCCAATATTTTATCTCCAGACAGATGTTCTGACACCATATTTTGATTTCCGGCGGACTGCGACGTACTCTTCCCTCTCAATAGATCTTTGATTTCGAATAATCAATGTCAAAATCTATTTTCGAACATCCGCCGAACAAACTCTGGCTATGCGGAAAGCTTGACTGTAAGCGCCCGTTGTTATGACCTTCCACACGGACTACGTGGCATTGCCTGTTCGGAATCAATGTCAAGGTATATGATATGCTTCCTGATAATCTTAGATTCTCGCGTTGTGTGATCTATCTCCCACATGTCCATGGACTACGCTGGTATGTTCTGATTATCTGACTTGTATAATATGCTTATAGCCTGTTCTTGTCGAAATTAGGGTTTTCTTGGCTCAGAAGTCAATGGTGGTCAGAGCTTGAGGTAAGTTATGTGCCCCATGTTCTCATTTACGTGCTAAAGTAAATTTTAGGTTTCTTTGTAAAGGGAAATACACACCATATGCCCACCTTCCTGTAATCTCCGTCGCGTTGAAATTTCAGCAACTGCAATATCAAGCATTTCATGTGAATGTCAATCTGTCACCTCGCTGTGTTCTTGCCCATGCTGTGTGTAAAACCAGTTTATTCACCATTTACTGACGAGTTTGACTCTAGCCGCCACAATCTAACCTTTAAATCTACCGCGTGAAGATCACTCCATCTGATTCCGACGGAATCCGACCCATCATGACTTGGTGCGTAACATTGTTTTTTCAAGTATTGAGCTTTCCTTGCTAGGTTAATCCAATGACTTGGTGCGTAAACCTTTTTATTCACTATTTACTGATGACTTGTACTTGAAATTCCAGCCGCCGCAACCTTTCGAACCGAATTTCCGCGCGAGTATCACTCTCACAACTTCGTGTGCAAGCCGGTTTATTCACGCGCATCGGATTACTTGGTGCGCAAACCTGTTTATTCACTATGGACTGACTATTACATTTTTTAGACTATCTACGTTAGCCTGCCCTTCGGGGTGGGCTAACCTCTGCTCCTACGATCTCCCAACACGCAAAAAACAGTCAGTTACTTACCACTTTTCACGTTTTCACGCCGTATGGTAATTCCCGCCATCATTCCCGCCCCGTCCCGTGACTCCATGCGCCGTCCCGTGACTCAGCCCGCCTTGCCCGGAACCCTCGCGGATTCCTCCTTCTCCTCGCGCCCAGACACCTCGACGTGCGCCAGGAGCGTCATCCTGTTCACAGCCTTGATCGTCGACGTCGCCTTGCGCCCTACGAAACCAAATCAAGATCAACCTCCCACCAAGGAATAGAAGACACGTACACAGCTGCTTCGCATTGAACGCCTTCTTGACGTTGGGCAGGAGATCCGCGGGTCCTCCGTCCGCACGGCTCGGGTCGGGCACGAAGTGCGGCTTCTCGTCCGCCAGCCACTGCTCAATCAATCAGCAATCTCCATCTCCATCACACCCACACCGCACGCACCTTGTGCTCGAGCGCCTGCGCGGCCGTCGGGCGCTGCGCGGGGTCGATGGTGAGGCACGTCCGCACGAAGGCCTTGGCGGTCGCGGAGACGTTCTGCCAGTACTCCTCCGGCTCGAACTTGTAGTCGCCCGCGAGGATCGCCTCCATCTCCTGCTGCTGCGAGTCGCGGTCGAACGGCGTGTACCCCGCGAGCAGGAAGTAGGTGATCACGCCCATGGCCCAGACGTCGACGGGCTTGCCATGACCGGCTGGTGGATGATGAGATGCGAGCGGAGGACACGAGCAGGAAAGACGCACTCTTTTTGAATATTTCGGGTGCCATGTACTGCATAGGGGATCAGAAATAGATAATGGCAAGAGGCAGCACGTACGCCGGGTGTACCACAGATCTCCGTCAGCTGGTTGAGCTTCTCCTGCTCCATGACTCTGCTGAGGCCAAAGTCAGCGATCATGATATCCGCGTCCTCCGCCTCGGTGCGGAAGAGCAGGTTCTCGGGCTTCAAGTCTGGCAACGCATCATCAGTGGGCGCCTGATGGCGGCGCAAGAGCGGCGGCACGCACCGCGATGCACGATGCCGGAATCGTGGATGTACTGCACGGCGACGAAGATGGTGCGCACGAGCGCGCGGGCGTCGCTAGAGCGGGACGGTGTGAATAGCATCTCTGCAGACGCCGCAGGAGCACGTACGCCTCGTAGTAGTTGCCCTTGGCACATATCCGGTCGAACAGCTCGCCGCCGGTGCACAGATCGAAGCAGAGATAGAGATTGTGCGCGGTCTGTAGGAAATAATGAGCGGCGATGGCGCGATTACATGAGAGACGGTACCTCGAAGTAGTCGTGGAGGGTGACGATGTTGGGATGGCCGCTGGACACGCGCTTGAGGACGGCGATCTCGTTGCGGACCTGATAAGAGCGCGAGATGAAGGCCGTGTTACAGGTGGGAAACGGGCGCACGCACCATGTGTTCGCGGCCCTCCATGAGACGCTTGTTGATGACCTTGCAGGCGTAGTACTTGCCGGTCTCGACGTGGATGGCCTCCTTGACGATGGCGTAGGTGCCGCTGCCGAGGGTCTTCCCGGTGCGGTACTGCGGGCGGTGGTCAGCTGTGGGCGGGCGCGGACGACGAGGAGGGCGTTACCTGGCAGGGGACGGTGGCAGGCATGGGCTGGGGCTGGGGTGGTGGTGGTGGTGGATGAGAAGCAGATAGGGACAACACAGCCACTCACCTTCTTCGTCTCGTAGATCGGCGTCTCGTAGTCGCTGCTCCCCGCGCCCGCAGCAGCCAGCTCCGTCTTGCTCGCCGACGTGCTCGGCGTCGCCGACCGCCCGAACGTGCCCTTCAGCGGCGTCTTCAGGTCCACCTTCGACAGCCGCTTCAGCCGCCCCACACGGCCCTCGGGTCGACTCTGTGACGTGCCCATGATAGCAGGGGATAATTCAGGAGGGTGATGGGGTGGTGGTGGTGGTTCCGGAAAGCGAGCAAGGGCAGGCGAGAGGAATGTTTATATCGCCGCGACACTGCCACGCACCCCCAGCACCTCGCTCCGCCACCGCCATCGCCCGTCACGGCCACCGTGGCAGTGACCCTCCCTCATTCCGCCCACTCATCGCTTTCGCTTTCTTTACCCCGCGGCCCTCTGCCAATGCGCAGCGCTTTGTCTTACGTGTGCTATGCACGGGTGGTGTCTCATCAATCTTCGAGTCAAGGGAAGACACCTCGTGTGTAACACGCCTCTACCACTAGCAGGCTAACTGACGTTCGACGCCCCTATTTTTACGTCGAACCTTCTTTTGTCAACTCTGCCCACTTGCCCATTCAAGTTAGTTTGTTCGCCGTCACGCTCAGCTCGGGCTTCCTTAATTCCAGATGAATCTCCCCGAAAATTCCATTATTCTGTGTGACCGCGGCCTTCGACCCTACGATCAGTGCACCGTGACTGGTATCGCAATCGAACTCTGCACTTTCGTTTGTATTGGTTCTGTTCTTGCATTGCTGGACGGCAGCGGCATTCAATACATCCATCTACTCTCAAACAAACCGCAGATCGTCAGTGGCCATCCTTTGATTTGAATCCACGCCTACCTCGGACAGACTCCATCCCGTCGCTTTCCGCCGCCGCCATCTCGCTCCAAGCCCGCTCTTTCGCTCAGCACCCGAACACCAACCACCGGGCACATCACCGCGGCTTGTCCGTCTCCACCCTCCTCCCATCGTGCACGATAGAGCACAAGGCCTCGCCAACCACCGCGATGCTGAATCGGCGACCATCGCCATCTGCAGAGTCCAACGCCCTGCGAAGCGCCCCCGAGCGACGACGCGACGAGGCACCGTGTTCGGCGCCGCGGGAGGTGTCCTTGATCGCTGGCGGACGACATCATCGTGAGCTGCCTTCCCGTTTTTCTGGATCGTGCTCACCTCGGCCGCTCCAGCAAGACCTCCTCGCGTCATCCAAACCCCTCTGCCCGCGTAATACCCCCCGCCGTATCCCCGCACCCTCGACGGCGCTCCTCGATGACGACAGCGAGTGCAGGTGCTACCGACGTAGCAGATTAGCCAAAGGTCGGATGGAAGGTCGACAAAGCGGCAGCGGGCTCTAAACAAACATGCGAGGTACGTTACTTTGAGCTCATGGCGACGGTGTGCGGGCGAACTAACACAAGGATCGTTAGCGTTTGCACGGCGGCACGAACGATGGTTCGCCGCTTACGAGCCTGCGCCCCCCCACCAGCAACACCCGCCCACCATGTCTCGCCATCGACGACGATGCCCACGAAGCGCCACGGACACCGACGATAGGCCACCAAGCCCAGGGTTCGGCGCCGCGGGAGGCGGAGTTGGCGCCTGGCCGACGATATCGACGTGAGCGGCTGTCCTTTGGTCTGAGTCGTGCTTACCTCGGCCATCCTACAGAAACAACCTCCCCGCCGCCCGCCACCCTCCAATTACAACGGCGAACACGATCCAAACCCCTCGACCGCGCGGAGTGCGATGCGCAGGCCGCCGACGACATCACGATGACGCGCCGGCCCCTCGGCCGCGTGTACCACGATTCGCAGGAACGTTAGCAGCTGCGCCCTACGCCTCACCCTCGACGACGCGCCGATTCCAATTCCAGGCTCTAGGGGAGGAACACATCAATCCAAGGTCGTGTGGACACCGCGAGGGCAGCATGCTCGACACGACGAGAGGTATGTCTCAGCTCCGTGTGCAGGCAAAGCTCACCAAAACCGGGTGCGGGTGGGCGAAGGCGAAGGCGAGAACGTCGAGGCGGTAGCAGGCTCGAAGCAACGCGAGGTACGTCCGAGTTCATGGCGACGGGTACAGGCAAAGCTGACAAACGGATAGTTAGCATTTGTACGGCGGCATGATCATTATATCACCACTTACCAGCCTGCGCCCCACCCATTCCCGCTGTTTTCGACAGCCAAGCTATCTCATCGGCCGCCGACGGGCACCCGCCCTGTCTCGTTACGAGGTGGTACACCCCCCGGAAGCCTGCGCCCTATCGACGCTTAAAGCCGCTGCCTGCCTGCGTCGCTCGTCATCATCATGTGGGAACGGCGTGCACTGCGGAAAGGAGAGCGCCAAACACGTCAGCGGCGGTCGGCGGTACAGATTCATCGGAACGTACCAGGTATGCTCGCACAAGATGAGCGCCGCATGGGGCGATAGAGCACGACGTGCCCCAAACTGGATGGCGCTACGGGCGCCGCTGCTGTGCAAGTCGATGGCAATCGGGTGCGGTCGAGGCGGTAGCAGGCTTGGAACGACGCGAGGTACGTCCGAGCTCATGGCGAGATGTGCAGCCAAAACTGACATACGGGCAGTTAGCGCTTGCAACGGCGACACGAATGGTGTACCGTTACTTACCATTCCCGGATGCCTGCGCCTCCCGCCCAGTGCGGCTCTCCTCGACACCCTCGACTCATCGGCCACCGACGGGAACCTTCCCTTATGCCTGGTTCGTTCTGGACGGCGGCGTACCCGCGTAGATCGCGTCAGTAGAGGTCGGCGGTATGGATCTGGTGGAACATACCGAGCACGGTTGCGCACGAGCTAAGCACCGATCGCCGCGTGGGTCAGTAGGGCACGACATACCCCAAACCGAATGGCGCTGCGGGCGCCTCTGCAGCTGCGCAGGACGATGGCGATCGGGTGCGGATATGCTGCTAAGGCGACAGAGGGTCGGTCCGACGTGTGGATGAGCGCGGATGCCGACTGCTGGGCAGGTGCTTCCAGCGCCTCGCGGTCTACTCACCAATGGGCGGCGTGTTCTGGCTGGCGCATGCTCGTCAGCCCCAATGTCGTACTGCGCAGCGGCCGCACCTATCTAATCTCGTCAGCGTACGCGTCGACAACCTGGACGACTTACCCAACGAGGTCAAGATCCCGCGGCGCCGTTGATCATCGTCACCAAGGAGGCATGTAAAAGAGAACGTCAGAGGCCATGTCGAGCGAGGAAAGGGACGGGAACGGAAGGCGCACTTACTTGGGAAGGACGCGGGTTGTCGATGGCGAAGGCGAAGGCCGATGAGAGATGAGAGATGTAGAGGAGAGCAGAGGAGAGCTGAGGAGGTAGGGAATGAGGATTTGACGGTAAGCTAGGGACTCCTTATATACATCTACACATCATGTACGTAGCGGCACCAAATAAATGGGTTTGAATAGAAACGGATGCGAGTGCAGGGTCCGAGGCCCGGGATTGGCAAATTAAGCGAACATGTCCCATTCGCACCATCCCTCCGCGTCTCCTTCTCCCGCTTGCGATAGCGACCTCATAACCTGTATATTATGCTCCTGTATCTACCATATGTGTATCCTCAACAATTCTACTGTATTTAGAGCCTCAATAAATAAGTTTCTGTTGTTTTATTGCAGTATCACAAACCGTTTGCATTTACAACAACTTCAAAGATCTCACAAACACATCCTCAGTGCAATCCCCACCACACACGCTCAGAGCGGACATCTCACCATAGTCGACCCTACCGAAGGTCTTTCCGCGCCTACGGCCGTACTTCCCTGACTGAAATACCTAAGAAATGCGGAAACGGTGTTTCTAGCGCCTTCCGTGCACTACCACGTCCCCCTGCACCGAATCGTCCACTGCAAGCGCAGAAATTAGCAGGGGCTTAGGCTGAAACGTCAGCCTAATGCATCCGTGATTGGACGTAATGTACGTGTTTTTTCTAGGTCCCCGCGGTTGCGCTGCATTTTCGAATGTGTTTGCGAGACGGGAGTCCAGACACAAGATGCCGTCGGGTGGCATCGAGTGCCTGCGGTCGACATTTACTTGTCCGCCTCTGAAATTCTGGGAATAAGTAGTCGATAATGTCTTCTAACGTACTGCAAATTAGCGTATAATATAATTAAGAATTGCAATGGAAATGCGCAATTCATGTCGGGGACTATGTGGGGAGCGGCACACAATCCTCCGCCCACTTGGCGGTGCATGCGCACTGCGCGCACTATTCGCGCTGCCACGTAGACTAGCCGCGGCGTTCAGGGTTCTAATGACCGGCGAAAAGAAGGGCTCATTTGTCGCTTTTGAAATGGCGTATTCGGTGAGGAGGCAGACATGCCGTGGTATTGATTGGGATCCGCGTTCGCGCTTCATCTTTCTGACGCCATAGTCAACTCGGGGAACGATGTGCAGATTTCTATATCCCCAATTAAATGTTCCTCTGATTCGGGCGCTTTGCGCTATTCTATTGGTTAGGGCTCGAAGACGTAGAGATATGGCATTCTGTGCAGATATCCCACATTCTGACTTAATCACATTTAGGCATTTCATTTCTACCTTTATGCCGTTGCTGTTCGAATCTATTGTTCAATAATAAATACTATCTACCTCGGTCTTTAATTTCAGATTGCGCGGCATGTATGTAGCGCCAATGTCTGATCTCGAGTTTACCCGGGACCGCCGCATGCAAATCATACAGATCCCACGAAATCTATTGAAGAATCTCTTGTTATTGCGATCTGATATATCTCTCTGACGCATTGGCCGTAGCTTATTGAGTAAATTTATTTTAAATAGCTAAAAGCAATGTCTGTTTACAAATGTCATCATTGGGAGTTGTTCCGGGCGCTAAAGCATTTTCGTACGCATCCAGACAAATTCAATACATATGTATGAAGTGTTGAGGGGCTTAATATCTCCGCAGAACGATTAGAAACTATACATCTTGATTCCTGAAGGTTGGCACTGCTGGCGAAGCTTCCGAAGTGCGCTTTACACCGAAATATGGGCGCTAAATCATAATACCGCCCAGGACAGTCAATTTCTGGATCGCAATCGATCTGCAGCTCAAAAGTAAGAAAATGGCAGCGACATATTATGGTGCGATGGCGGATTAACAGCTGTATATACATAAGGAGATGGAAACAAGGGGTGGTACAGTGGGATGGCGACGGCGGATCAAAATGTAGGTGTTCCTCGATTTTAGCTTCTGCGACCGTAATTCTGCATCACGAAATAGAAGAAAGTGAATGGAATCAAAATTATGTTTAGTGCATCTTTAGTAACTAGCCAGTATATTTTCCCGAATCTCGGACTCAATTTGGTGTGAATGGTGATGCAGCTGGAACTGTGGATAGTTGCTGTTTCTAATATTTTATGAGACTCTTTACAATTAATTCTACCACCCATGATAAACTGTTATTTGAAAGCGGGCTGTTTGTATAAGAGGCGAACCGTGATGGATTTTTTAGACAAGGACAGAGGTCTAGCAAGCGGAGGGTAATGCCCGTAATTACCTCTCAGGAGATGGATTTCCGAGTACACGTCAACATATGGATGTGCAGGGAAGCAGTTTTGCGAGATGATACTCCCGGGACTAAGATTCAGGAGACAATAGCTTGCTGGCAAGGTCGAAACTTTAGCTCCGCTCACACGTCTAGATCCTGCAAGGGCAGACGGGACTTGTGCGTGTTGGCCCTGCCAGCAGATAATATCAAAACATAGGAATTTTGAACGTGCTTCCGAACCCCCCTTTCCCTTCCTGCCGTCCTTATGCTAGTGTCCAGTCCCGTTTTCTTTCATATCAAACAACGCTAATAGCTATTGGTATGTCTTCAACTGTTTCTGTATATGTGAGTTATGCTAATGTATATTCAAAGTTACCGACATCTTGTATCGTCTTCCGTGAACTTCAATGCAACAAAGGTATGTTATTTTCCTTATTATCTGACACAAAGCTAATTTATCTCTACATATTCTACCTCTGGTCGTATTCTTGCGTCCTTTCGACGAAGGGTTGTCCAGTGGACAGTCTAGGGTTGCTATAGACCTCTCGGGCTTTCAGAACGATGGAGAAATTGCACAAAGGTATGTTACATTGTTATCTTCCTTATCCTCCAACACAAAACTAATTTTATCTCTATATATTCAACCTCTCATCATATTCTTAACAGATTTCGACGAAGGGTTGCTTAGTAGACAGTCTAGGTCGGTATAGACCCCTCGGCGCTCAGAACGACGGAGAAATTGCGGAGGAAGTGGACCAGGAGGATGAGGAAAGAAGGATTCATCCTGCTACCTCAGAGGATGAATCGGATAATGAAAGCGGCGCGGAAGGACTCTATACGACTAAGGGCATTGAGAAAAACTATTTGGAAGGCTCCAGGTCAGTTAGAATTGCTTCGGCAGCTTCCAACTTCCAGATTGACATCAGTTTGACATCCAAGGCCTCTAGCGCACGAACGAGCCAGCCAATTCTCAATCGGACTTCAGATTCGGATTCTACAGCCTCGAAAATGGGTATACGCACCTCGACGACAGCTACGAACACAGCGAAACCTACGCAGATCCCCGCCACCTCATCACTTCCTCCTCCCCCTGAAGTTCGTCATTCTACTCGCCCTTGCCACACGGCTGGTCCGAGACAACAAAGAGCACTTTAGGACGACATCATACACCTCTAGGCAACGTTCGCAACCCGCTAGCACCAAGATTGAAGAGGCTAGCTCATCTTATTATCCAATACAAAACTAATGTTATCTCTAGACATTCTGACACCATATATGGGCTTCCGGCGAGCTCCTATATTGCCTTTGTGGTCCTCAAAAGTATGTCATTCTCCTTCTTATCTGAAACATATTCTGACACTATATATGAGCTTCCGGCGAACTGCGACACAATGATCTGATTAGAGGTAGGTCATCTTTCTTCTCCGAGGACCGTTCAATCCAAATTTAGGCTATCTCCAGATGTTCTGACACTATGTATCGATTTCCGGCGGACTGTCATATACTCTTCTCTCTGGATAGATCTCTGATCCCGCGGTGAGTGGAATTCTACTTTCTTTTGGATATCTGCTTTTGGCCATGCGGAAAGTATGATTAATATTGACTCTGATCCTCTGATATAAGCTCCCATTGTGACCTCCCACATGTCCATGGACTACGCTGGTATGTTCTCCTTATTTGACTTGTATAATATGCTTATAGCCTGTTCTTGTCGAAATTAGGGTTTTCTTGGCTCGGAAATCAATGGTGGTCAGAGCTTGAGGTAAGTTATGTGCCCCGTGTTTTCATTTACGTGCTAAAGCAATTTTCAGGTTTCTTTGTAAACATATTCCTGTAATCTCTGTCGCATTGAAATTTCCGCAACTGCAATCTTTTGAATCAAGCATTTCATGTGAATGTCAATCCGTCACCTCGCTGTGTTCTTGCCCATGCTGTGTGTAAAACCAGTTTATTCACCATTTACTAACGAGTTTGACTCCAGTCGCCACAATCTAACCTTTGAATTTTCCGCATGAAGATCATTCCATCTGATTCCGACGGAATCCGATCCATCGGATTCGCGACTTGGTGCGTAATGCTGTTTTTTTCACGACTATTGAACTTTCCGTGCTAGTAACAACCCCATGACTTGGTGCGTAAACCGATTTATTCACTATCTACTGACGACTTTGCCTCTAGCCGCTGGGATCTTTTGAATAAAGCTTCGAAATTCCCGCGTGAAAATGACTCCGTCTGATTCCAACGGAATCTGAGCCATCGCGACTTGGTGCGTAACACCGTTTTTTCCCCGCTTTCCGTGCTAGTTGACTTGGTGCATTCACTATCTACCAACGACTTAGCCTCCAGGCGCCGCAACCATCAGTTTCCGACCCATCACGACTTCGTGCGCAAGCCGGCAACGGATTACTTGGTGCGCAAACCTGTTTATTCACTATGGACTGACTATTACATTTTTTAGACTATCTACGTTAGCCTGCCCTTCGGGGTGGGCTAACCTCTGCTCCTACGATCTCCCAACACGCAAAAAACAGTCAGTTACTTACCACTTTTCACGTTTTCACGCCGTATGGTAATTCCCGCCATCATTCCCGCCCCGTCCCGTGACTCCATGCGCCGTCCCGTGACTCAGCCCGCCTTGCCCGGAACCCTCGCGGATTCCTCCTTCTCCTCGCGCCCAGACACCTCGACGTGCGCCAGGAGCGTCATCCTGTTCACAGCCTTGATCGTCGACGTCGCCTTGCGCCCTACGAAACCAAATCAAGATCAACCTCCCACCCAAGGAATAGAAGACACGTACACAGCTGCTTCGCATTGAACGCCTTCTTGACGTTGGGCAGGAGATCCGCGGGTCCTCCGTCCGCACGGCTCGGGTCGGGCACGAAGTGCGGCTTCTCGTCCGCCAGCCACTGCTCAATCAATCAGCAATCTCCATCTCCATCACACCCACACCGCACGCACCTTGTGCTCGAGCGCCTGCGCGGCCGTCGGGCGCTGCGCGGGGTCGATGGTGAGGCACGTCCGCACGAAGGCCTTGGCGGTCGCGGAGACGTTCTGCCAGTACTCCTCCGGCTCGAACTTGTAGTCGCCCGCGAGGATCGCCTCCATCTCCTGCTGCTGCGAGTCGCGGTCGAACGGCGTGTACCCCGCGAGCAGGAAGTAGGTGATCACGCCCATGGCCCAGACGTCGACGGGCTTGCCATGACCGGCTGGTGGATGATGAGATGCGAGCGGAGGACACGAGCAGGAAAGACGCACTCTTTTTGAATATTTCGGGTGCCATGTACTGCATAGGGGATCAGAAATAGATAATGGCAAGAGGCAGCACGTACGCCGGGTGTACCACAGATCTCCGTCAGCTGGTTGAGCTTCTCCTGCTCCATGACTCTGCTGAGGCCAAAGTCAGCGATCATGATATCCGCGTCCTCCGCCTCGGTGCGGAAGAGCAGGTTCTCGGGCTTCAAGTCTGGCAACGCATCATCAGTGGGCGCCTGATGGCGGCGCAAGAGCGGCGGCACGCACCGCGATGCACGATGCCGGAATCGTGGATGTACTGCACGGCGACGAAGATGGTGCGCACGAGCGCGCGGGCGTCGCTAGAGCGGGCGGTGTGAATAGCATCTCTGCAGACGCCGCAGGAGCACGTACGCCTCGTAGTAGTTGCCCTTGGCACATATCCGGTCGAACAGCTCGCCGCCGGTGCACAGATCGAAGCAGAGATAGAGATTGTGCGCGGTCTGTAGGAAATAATGAGCGGCGATGGCGCGATTACATGAGAGACGGTACCTCGAAGTAGTCGTGGAGGGTGACGATGTTGGGATGGCCGCTGGACACGCGCTTGAGGACGGCGATCTCGTTGCGGACCTGATAAGAGCGCGAGATGAAGGCCGTGTTACAGGTGGGAAACGGGCGCACGCACCATGTGTTCGCGGCCCTCCATGAGACGCTTGTTGATGACCTTGCAGGCGTAGTACTTGCCGGTCTCGACGTGGATGGCCTCCTTGACGATGGCGTAGGTGCCGCTGCCGAGGGTCTTCCCGGTGCGGTACTGCGGGCGGTGGTCAGCTGTGGGCGGGCGCGGACGACGAGGAGGGCGTTACCTGGCAGGGGACGGTGGCAGGCATGGGCTGGGGCTGGGGTGGTGGTGGTGGTGGATGAGAAGCAGATAGGGACAACACAGCCACTCACCTTCTTCGTCTCGTAGATCGGCGTCTCGTAGTCGCTGCTCCCCGCGCCCGCAGCAGCCAGCTCCGTCTTGCTCGCCGACGTGCTCGGCGTCGCCGACCGCCCGAACGTGCCCTTCAGCGGCGTCTTCAGGTCCACCTTCGACAGCCGCTTCAGCCGCCCCACACGGCCCTCGGGTCGACTCTGTGACGTGCCCATGATAGCAGGGGATAATTCAGGAGGGTGATGGGGTGGTGGTGGTGGTTCCGGAAAGCGAGCAAGGGCAGGCGAGAGGAATGTTTATATCGCCGCGACACTGCCACGCACCCCCAGCACCTCGCTCCGCCACCGCCATCGCCCGTCACGGCCACCGTGGCAGTGACCCTCCCTCATTCCGCCCACTCATCGCTTTCGCTTTCTTTACCCCGCGGCCCTCTGCCAATGCGCAGCGCTTTGTCTTACGTGTGCTATGCACGGGTGGTGTCTCATCAATCTTCGAGTCAAGGGAAGACACCTCGTGTGTAACACGCCTCTACCACTAGCAGGCTAACTGACGTTCGACGCCCCTATTTTTACGTCGAACCTTCTTTTGTCAACTCTGCCCACTTGCCCATTCAAGTTAGTTTGTTCGCCGTCACGCTCAGCTCGGGCTTCCTTAATTCCAGATGAATCTCCCCGAAAATTCCATTATTCTGTGTGACCGCGGCCTTCGACCCTACGATCAGTGCACCGTGACTGGTATCGCAATCGAACTCTGCACTTTCGTTTGTATTGGTTCTGTTCTTGCATTGCTGGACGGCAGCGGCATTCAATACATCCATCTACTCTCAAACAAACCGCAGATCGTCAGTGGCCATCCTTTGATTTGAATCCACGCCTACCTCGGACAGACTCCATCCCGTCGCTTTCCGCCGCCGCCATCTCGCTCCAAGCCCGCTCTTTCGCTCAGCACCCGAACACCAACCACCGGGCACATCACCGCGGCTTGTCCGTCTCCACCCTCCTCCCATCGTGCACGATAGAGCACAAGGCCTCGCCAACCACCGCGATGCTGAATCGGCGACCATCGCCATCTGCAGAGTCCAACGCCCTGCGAAGCGCCCCCGAGCGACGACGCGACGAGGCACCGTGTTCGGCGCCGCGGGAGGTGTCCTTGATCGCTGGCGGACGACATCATCGTGAGCTGCCTTCCCGTTTTTCTGGATCGTGCTCACCTCGGCCGCTCCAGCAAGACCTCCTCGCGTCATCCAAACCCCTCTGCCCCGCGTAATACCCCCCGCCGTATCCCCGCACCCTCGACGGCGCTCCTCGATGACGACAGCGAGTGCAGGTGCTACCGACGTAGCAGATTAGCCAAAGGTCGGATGGAAGGTCGACAAAGCGGCAGCGGGCTCTAAACAAACATGCGAGGTACGTTACTTTGAGCTCATGGCGACGGTGTGCGGGCGAACTAACACAAGGATCGTTAGCGTTTGCACGGCGGCACGAACGATGGTTCGCCGCTTACGAGCCTGCGCCCCCCCACCAGCAACACCCGCCCACCATGTCTCGCCATCGACGACGATGCCCACGAAGCGCCACGGACACCGACGATAGGCCACCAAGCCCAGGGTTCGGCGCCGCGGGAGGCGGAGTTGGCGCCTGGCCGACGATATCGACGTGAGCGGCTGTCCTTTGGTCTGAGTCGTGCTTACCTCGGCCATCCTACAGAAACAACCTCCCCGCCGCCCGCCACCCTCCAATTACAACGGCGAACACGATCCAAACCCCTCGACCGCGCGGAGTGCGATGCGCAGGCCGCCGACGACATCACGATGACGCGCCGGCCCCTCGGCCGCGTGTACCACGATTCGCAGGAACGTTAGCAGCTGCGCCCTACGCCTCACCCTCGACGACGCGCCGATTCCAATTCCAGGCTCTAGGGGAGGAACACATCAATCCAAGGTCGTGTGGACACCGCGAGGGCAGCATGCTCGACACGACGAGAGGTATGTCTCAGCTCCGTGTGCAGGCAAAGCTCACCAAAACCGGGTGCGGGTGGGCGAAGGCGAAGGCGAGAACGTCGAGGCGGTAGCAGGCTCGAAGCAACGCGAGGTACGTCCGAGTTCATGGCGACGGGTACAGGCAAAGCTGACAAACGGATAGTTAGCATTTGTACGGCGGCATGATCATTATATCACCACTTACCAGCCTGCGCCCCACCCATTCCCGCTGTTTTCGACAGCCAAGCTATCTCATCGGCCGCCGACGGGCACCCGCCCTGTCTCGTTACGAGGTGGTACACCCCCCGGAAGCCTGCGCCCTATCGACGCTTAAAGCCGCTGCCTGCCTGCGTCGCTCGTCATCATCATGTGGGAACGGCGTGCACTGCGGAAAGGAGAGCGCCAAACACGTCAGCGGCGGTCGGCGGTACAGATTCATCGGAACGTACCAGGTATGCTCGCACAAGATGAGCGCCGCATGGGGCGATAGAGCACGACGTGCCCCAAACTGGATGGCGCTACGGGCGCCGCTGCTGTGCAAGTCGATGGCAATCGGGTGCGGTCGAGGCGGTAGCAGGCTTGGAACGACGCGAGGTACGTCCGAGCTCATGGCGAGATGTGCAGCCAAAACTGACATACGGGCAGTTAGCGCTTGCAACGGCGACACGAATGGTGTACCGTTACTTACCATTCCCGGATGCCTGCGCCTCCCGCCCAGTGCGGCTCTCCTCGACACCCTCGACTCATCGGCCACCGACGGGAACCTTCCCTTATGCCTGGTTCGTTCTGGACGGCGGCGTACCCGCGTAGATCGCGTCAGTAGAGGTCGGCGGTATGGATCTGGTGGAACATACCGAGCACGGTTGCGCACGAGCTAAGCACCGATCGCCGCGTGGGTCAGTAGGGCACGACATACCCCAAACCGAATGGCGCTGCGGGCGCCTCTGCAGCTGCGCAGGACGATGGCGATCGGGTGCGGATATGCTGCTAAGGCGACAGAGGGTCGGTCCGACGTGTGGATGAGCGCGGATGCCGACTGCTGGGCAGGTGCTTCCAGCGCCTCGCGGTCTACTCACCAATGGGCGGCGTGTTCTGGCTGGCGCATGCTCGTCAGCCCCAATGTCGTACTGCGCAGCGGCCGCACCTATCTAATCTCGTCAGCGTACGCGTCGACAACCTGGACGACTTACCCAACGAGGTCAAGATCCCGCGGCGCCGTTGATCATCGTCACCAAGGAGGCATGTAAAAGAGAACGTCAGAGGCCATGTCGAGCGAGGAAAGGGACGGGAACGGAAGGCGCACTTACTTGGGAAGGACGCGGGTTGTCGATGGCGAAGGCGAAGGCCGATGAGAGATGAGAGATGTAGAGGAGAGCAGAGGAGAGCTGAGGAGGTAGGGAATGAGGATTTGACGGTAAGCTAGGGACTCCTTATATACATCTACACATCATGTACGTAGCGGCACCAAATAAATGGGTTTGAATAGAAACGGATGCGAGTGCAGGGTCCGAGGCCCGGGATTGGCAAATTAAGCGAACATGTCCCATTCGCACCATCCCTCCGCGTCTCCTTCTCCCGCTTGCGATAGCGACCTCATAACCTGTATATTATGCTCCTGTATCTACCATATGTGTATCCTCAACAATTCTACTGTATTTAGAGCCTCAATAAATAAGTTTCTGTTGTTTTATTGCAGTATCACAAACCGTTTGCATTTACAACAACTTCAAAGATCTCACAAACACATCCTCAGTGCAATCCCCACCACACACGCTCAGAGCGGACATCTCACCATAGTCGACCCTACCGAAGGTCTTTCCGCGCCTACGGCCGTACTTCCCTGACTGAAATACCTAAGAAATGCGGAAACGGTGTTTCTAGCGCCTTCCGTGCACTACCACGTCCCCCTGCACCGAATCGTCCACTGCAAGCGCAGAAATTAGCAGGGGCTTAGGCTGAAACGTCAGCCTAATGCATCCGTGATTGGACGTAATGTACGTGTTTTTTCTAGGTCCCCGCGGTTGCGCTGCATTTTCGAATGTGTTTGCGAGACGGGAGTCCAGACACAAGATGCCGTCGGGTGGCATCGAGTGCCTGCGGTCGACATTTACTTGTCCGCCTCTGAAATTCTGGGAATAAGTAGTCGATAATGTCTTCTAACGTACTGCAAATTAGCGTATAATATAATTAAGAATTGCAATGGAAATGCGCAATTCATGTCGGGGACTATGTGGGGAGCGGCACACAATCCTCCGCCCACTTGGCGGTGCATGCGCACTGCGCGCACTATTCGCGCTGCCACGTAGACTAGCCGCGGCGTTCAGGGTTCTAATGACCGGCGAAAAGAAGGGCTCATTTGTCGCTTTTGAAATGGCGTATTCGGTGAGGAGGCAGACATGCCGTGGTATTGATTGGGATCCGCGTTCGCGCTTCATCTTTCTGACGCCATAGTCAACTCGGGGAACGATGTGCAGATTTCTATATCCCCAATTAAATGTTCCTCTGATTCGGGCGCTTTGCGCTATTCTATTGGTTAGGGCTCGAAGACGTAGAGATATGGCATTCTGTGCAGATATCCCACATTCTGACTTAATCACATTTAGGCATTTCATTTCTACCTTTATGCCGTTGCTGTTCGAATCTATTGTTCAATAATAAATACTATCTACCTCGGTCTTTAATTTCAGATTGCGCGGCATGTATGTAGCGCCAATGTCTGATCTCGAGTTTACCCGGGACCGCCGCATGCAAATCATACAGATCCCACGAAATCTATTGAAGAATCTCTTGTTATTGCGATCTGATATATCTCTCTGACGCATTGGCCGTAGCTTATTGAGTAAATTTATTTTAAATAGCTAAAAGCAATGTCTGTTTACAAATGTCATCATTGGGAGTTGTTCCGGGCGCTAAAGCATTTTCGTACGCATCCAGACAAATTCAATACATATGTATGAAGTGTTGAGGGGCTTAATATCTCCGCAGAACGATTAGAAACTATACATCTTGATTCCTGAAGGTTGGCACTGCTGGCGAAGCTTCCGAAGTGCGCTTTACACCGAAATATGGGCGCTAAATCATAATACCGCCCAGGACAGTCAATTTCTGGATCGCAATCGATCTGCAGCTCAAAAGTAAGAAAATGGCAGCGACATATTATGGTGCGATGGCGGATTAACAGCTGTATATACATAAGGAGATGGAAACAAGGGGTGGTACAGTGGGATGGCGACGGCGGATCAAAATGTAGGTGTTCCTCGATTTTAGCTTCTGCGACCGTAATTCTGCATCACGAAATAGAAGAAAGTGAATGGAATCAAAATTATGTTTAGTGCATCTTTAGTAACTAGCCAGTATATTTTCCCGAATCTCGGACTCAATTTGGTGTGAATGGTGATGCAGCTGGAACTGTGGATAGTTGCTGTTTCTAATATTTTATGAGACTCTTTACAATTAATTCTACCACCCATGATAAACTGTTATTTGAAAGCGGGCTGTTTGTATAAGAGGCGAACCGTGATGGATTTTTTAGACAAGGACAGAGGTCTAGCAAGCGGAGGGTAATGCCCGTAATTACCTCTCAGGAGATGGATTTCCGAGTACACGTCAACATATGGATGTGCAGGGAAGCAGTTTTGCGAGATGATACTCCCGGGACTAAGATTCAGGAGACAATAGCTTGCTGGCAAGGTCGAACTTTAGCTCCGCTCACACGTCTAGATCCTGCAAGGGCAGACGGGACTTGTGCGTGTTGGCCCTGCCAGCAGATAATATCAAAACATAGGAATTTTGAACGTGCTTCCGAACCCCCCTTTCCCTTCCTGCCGTCCTTATGCTAGTGTCCAGTCCCGTTTTCTTTCATATCAAACAACGCTAATAGCTATTGGTATGTCTTCAACTGTTTCTGTATATGTGAGTTATGCTAATGTATATTCAAAGTTACCGACATCTTGTATCGTCTTCCGTGAACTTCAATGCAACAAAGGTATGTTATTTTCCTTATTATCTGACACAAAGCTAATTTATCTCTACATATTCTACCTCTGGTCGTATTCTTGCGTCCTTTCGACGAAGGGTTGTCCAGTGGACAGTCTAGGGTTGCTATAGACCTCTCGGGCTTTCAGAACGATGGAGAAATTGCACAAAGGTATGTTACATTGTTATCTTCCTTATCCTCCAACACAAAACTAATTTTATCTCTATATATTCAACCTCTCATCATATTCTTAACAGATTTCGACGAAGGGTTGCTTAGTAGACAGTCTAGGTCGGTATAGACCCCTCGGCGCTCAGAACGACGGAGAAATTGCGGAGGAAGTGG
>JACGCK010000170.1:0-96349 GCA_014925825.1 Pholiota molesta | reverse complement strand
GTTCTCTATGAACAGATTATGTTGGCTCCCTCTGAGATCAATCCAAATATCAAGTAATAGAGCACCGGATCTCGCGATGTAGGCGTTCCAGTCGTTGAAGGATGTTGCGAGTGTCCGAGAGATACTCAACGTAGTAGATTGTGGTCCATAACTCAGGCATGCCTAGACTGAAAGTACGCCCATTGCCGGCAGACGTGTGATGAGATGACGACCGCCATGTTGCAGTATCCCTTCGTTTCTGGGAGACGGCTATTTCCCCATGCCATTCGAGAGCCTATCGAAATTGTAGCGGTTCAGAATTCGCTTCTAAAAAAATCAGGATCAAGATTTCGTTCGGGAACTGAGCAATTGGGGCATCCCAATTGTACTGGCAATGGTTGAGAATATGCTGATTCAAACGATGTTTCAGGAGAACTATACCTGTTTCTTTTTATTAACTTTGTCTGTTTTCCATGTGCGTTCATGTTCTTCTGTCTCCTAAGATCCGTATTGAAGCAGCTGGGAGTATCGAATCAGGCCAGAAATGCGATTTGACTGCGATTGAAGCTTGAGCTTCAAGTTGAACGTGGGTCAGGAGTCAGGACGTACCCTTTCGAGCCACCGGCTGATATAGTAGAGACTTTTCTGCAGCGAAAAAAGCCACAGTTGGAATCCAGAGGGCAAGAATCTGAAGCAAGAGCTGAGGTGGAGTGAAGGTGTGGAGTCGCGGAACAGGAGAGGCGGCTAAACAACGGGCCGGGTGTGAAAGTTTACCCACGGTCTATTGATTCGAGAATTTTCAATTTTGTCCAAGTCCTCCACGACGTTCACGACCGTTATCTAACATGCATCTGATGTATACCCTCGACGAGGCTGGAAACAGGGTCTACACTCTGAAAGTAAGTCCCTAGTATTCCCATTTCCAGACCGTAGCTCATTCTCGACCCAGAAAACGACAGATGCTGGCAGAGTGACCAAATCTGCTCACCCTGGTGCGTGGTTAAGCTCCAGGTGCACTAGCTCGTACTCACATTTGGTCAACTACCAGCGCGTTTCTCTCCCGACGACAAATTCTCTCGTCATCGCGTGACCATAAAGAAACGCTACAACGTGCTGTTGACCCAGCTACCCGCCAAGCCCATGTAAAATCGAAAAACCGGACACTATTACCCAGAGGTCGTTCTGTCAGGTGGCATTGTGACATAAAACTCTCGCCGTAGGACTCTGAAGCAAGATATTACCAAGGGCGTGCGTTATAGGTGCTCAGTTTCTTGGAGAGGCGATATAGGAGAGGAGGTCGAGGGAGTGACTGCAAGCAATTTGTTGTAATTATAGCTTTCTATCTTTAATCTCTAGATATCCTCGAGACATCTCTATGATCCTTTCTTTTGACAGTCAACGATTATCTTGCACGTATTCGACTTGCCTCTAGAATACAAATACACAGCTTTCGCCCTGAACAGGAAATGACCAACCCATCATACATTCTAATCCACCTCCAAATCCTAAGTTCTCAGAATAGAGCACATTAGAGCGAACAACCCCATGTCTTATAGCCGTCGGCGTACGGTGCAAGCCCCGTTTATCTTCTGGTATGATCTCCAACACGACTTTCGTTTCCTTGTCATGCCCCGCTTCCTCCAGCTCCAATGCTCTTCGGAAAGCACCCTCGACCACGGGGCCCTCCCTAGAAGGATCTTTTACTACAACCGATATCTTGCGAAGGGTGCTTGCGGGGCTGTCCAGATCCAACCAGCGCGTCGGACTCAAGAACTGCGTCCAATATGCCACCCTGCGCGACAGCGTAGCCTCATACTCGAAGCCCCCACGCATGTAGCATGTGTCGAGCACCAGATGCGTCAGATCAGGCATGAGCATCGGGAGCTTGTCTACCTCGTCCCAGCCTATGTGGGGATCCGTGAATTCCGTGAACCCAAAGAACTGAAATGCGATTGTGAGTTTGCTGACGGCTGGTGCAGATTTTAGCCCGTCGTTGACCTTCATGGCGACGAGGGGAAAGCTCCATGGGTCTGCGTCGATGTAGACGGATAGATCACGCAGGGCAGGGAGATGTAGATTTGTGAGCAGTTGGCTGAACGGCTCGCCCTCGACGTTGTTGTCGGAGTTATCGAGCGTTACAGAAAGGGTGTCAAGATATGGAAGGGTGAACGGGGGTGGATATTTATTGCTCGGCCGATGCAGGAAAATCTCGAAGTAGCCCCATTGTAGATTTGGCACTCCACGTATAAAGGAATACCAGACGTCAGGAGCCATGTACATCAATTGTAGTGAGATATGGGTCAACCTGAACAGAGACCAGTGAGTGAAAGCTTGCCTGAGGTCTGGTACTAGTTCGACATGATGTAGGCGCAGACGCCGTAGGTTTGGGCCAATATAGAATGAAGACATAGGTTCCAAATGAAAATTGTATGCCGTGAAAGGTGAATTGATGCTTTGGTTCATTTTTGGGTAACTTAAACTTGTTGCTAGGGACTGGAGGTCGGAATATGGAACTCGAGAGCTACTGGAGTCGATGGGTTCATCTTTGGGCATGTACAAGGCGAATTCAGCGACGTCGAGATATTGTGCTGAGGACAGGTGTTCGACAAAGAGCTGGATCATGTCCTCGTGCGTCAAATAGAGCTCCTGGGACTGGGGATAGGTTGAATTTTTCGGCTGGTAGCATTCGAGGCGTATGAAGGGCGCCTTCGAGCCCTGATTTTGTCTCCACCATTTCAAGCATTCCATAGCGCTCAGGAAGATTTCCGAGTCCCAAGCGATGGGCGGTGTCCCAAACATGGCAGTGTCCCACCGAAGAGGTAGTCGGTAGTAGAGGTACCTCCAAAGTCGTGGGCTTGTAAGAGCGGTTGTTCGCCAGAAGGAACATACCTGGCATAGCAACATTGGCGCGATTCTGGTGTTTGGCTGAGCTTCATCGAGAGGAGAGTCAGGAAGGCAGTGGAAGAATATCTCCTGCAGAACGTCGAAGGGAACATTGGTCGCTGCCGATGAACTTAATTGCGAATCCATCGGATCACGCTACCAAATATACAAGATAGAGTTGAACGCGTCAATAGTTTGCCACCACCGTAGCCATTCAAGCAGGAAAAATCGCTGCCCCACGGTTTTGATCTCTGCAAGCGATTTCAGGTTAGGTTGATAGCCACCAAGGTCTCCTTCCATTTTTCGGTTGCTTGACATGCCTCAAGGCTCGGTCTACCAACTCGCAACTGAAGTATTTTATCATCGATCCGAAGTCCGTAAATACGATAAGAAAAGTGTTTCCAGCTGTAAGAAAACAAAAACAAAAAAACTCCAGCAACATCTCAGCATAACCAGCACCTACGCCATCCTTTCGCATTGTGGGCATGATCTTCCTCTTTCACATTATTCTCCCTGATAACCTTCATGAACACGCTCTCCAGCGAAGGCCTCTCCACTGTATACTCCATGAAGTCGCCATGACTAGACAGTACAGCGAAGAGCTTTGCCAGCGAGAATTTTTCGGTCTTCCGCACAGGTACCTCGAATCGTGTCGCTACATCGTCGAGCATCCTCGAGCCTGGGATCAGAGCCATGAGTGCACGCGCCTTGACGACGTCCTCTCTGGTGTGACAGGCGAAATGAACTTCATATGAGGCATATTTCGCGGCCAGTGATTCGGGAGTTCCAGTCGCTGATCGATAGCGAAATTGTGAGGGGAAGATAGAAAGTTCGAGAAGAATGAACGTACCAAGCATACGTTTCGCTAGTATACCAACATTGTTCGCTATGGCAGATGCTTCTTCCATAGAATCTAACATATGCGTTGCAATTGAACGAGAGAAATACGCGTATGACATTTGGACTCACGGGTGGTAATGACAATGGACTTTCCAGCCGCCGTCCTTCTCAACATCTCCCACATATCTCGCTTCATTCTTGGATCCACGCCGGTCGAAAACTCGTCGATCAAGATGACTGGTGGGTTTCCGAGAAGAGAAATGGCTAGAGACAACTTCCTCTGGTTTCCACCAGATAACTTGGTAGCCAACCGATCAAGGTATGGTGTCAAAGAGGTCACCTCTGCGATAGCTTCAACACTACTTTGCAGCTCTGACCCTCTTCTCAGCCCCTTGAGGCGACCGTACAATATCAAGTGGTCCCGTACGGTTAGTTGAGCATCAATCGCAGTGAACTGTGGGCAGACACCGAGCGCAGAGCGAGCAATGCGGGGGTGCCGAACGATAGAGGCGGAATTGATAAAAACGTCGCCAGTGTCGGGAATTATATCCCCTCCTGAAACAGAATTAGACACGTAGAGGAATTGTAGCAGGATATAACCCACGAATGATATTGAAGATCGTCGTTTTCCCAGCACCATTGGGGCCCAGAAGGGCAAATATAGTGTCCTTGGGAATATTTAGGTTTATATGATCGACAACTTGTTTTCTGTTGAATGATTTGGATACGTCAAGAACACGGAGAGGAGCATCCAAGTTTGAAATGAAATCTGCGTCGAATTCGCTTCCCAAACCACTTTTCATGAGGTCGGTCGAAGGATCGCCTTTCTTTGGTAATCTGAATTTGCGAGAACCCGAATCGACCCATAAAAGGATGCCAAGGAGGACAAACGCGTAGACAATGAGATAAAGGATAGGCCCTCCATAACGCATTATTGATCCAAGGCCAGATGTGCCGGCAATACTGCGTCCATCGCATGCTAAAGCAAAAAGGTTCGCCGCAACAAGAGCGGCACGCGTCTAGATTGATCTATAAGAACCAAGAATCGGGCGTTGTTTGGGGAATTTGCTTACAATGCTTGCCACTGGTGCCACGACCGATATTGAGAAGTGAGCGATTGTTATCAGACGAGATGAATCGCTGACTGTTCCGAAAGTCAAGATGAACAAGTATGAAGACAGGTACAACTGGAACGAGAATCAGTGAGACCCAAACCTTAATCGCGTCCACATACTTACAACGAACATAATGAACTGATATCCGGCCACCAATGCAAAAGCCGCCAACGGAGACGACACCATCAAGGAAAGACAATATGCGAAGAGAGTGCCGGCAAATCCATAAAGGACGAGGACAACCCACTGAATCACAGTCAGATCGAGGTGTTTCATCAAACGACAATTACCTACCAAAAATCCCAAGCCATAGAATTGGTCTGTGACCGTCGCGAAGACAATGACGATGATCGTAGAAAGAATGATCGCAGATATAGAGTCGAACATGAGATGTCCCAACCATAAACCAAGGGGATTTGACAATCCGTTGGAAAACTGCATAGTCTGCACTGACGAGGTACGTTCCTTTGACGTATAGAGAGCATAAAATGCAGGATAAATAGCCTACAATTCACAATGAGTTGTTGAACAATATCAAAGTGAAACTGAATGAGACGCACCATGACAGTTCCAAAAAAGAACATCCACCGCAAATACTCGAGCGTCGCGGCAGCTACTCTCGGGAAGTTTGTGAACGATGGCTGTATGCTGGCTGGGAATTGCGGTGTATTCCCCGATGAGTCGAGAGCGCGATTGTAAAGAAGATTTGTTGCGAGATTCAACATCACAGATCCGCGAATTCCAGGAGTTATGGCATCCCAGGCTATTAGAGATGAGCCGTTGTTTTGAGCTAGTGAGACACCGCCCAAAGAGAGGTCGTGATAACTTGTAGAGATAGCGTTAACGAAAGAGGCGTTGTTGGGAAGATATTCAACTTGTAATGAGTTGAAATCGCCTCCTAGCGTCGAAATGATACCAGGGGTGATGCGAGGATTCGAGACGAGGGACTAGATAAGTTCACTATATCAGAAGTAGGAAGATAGAGAGAAGTTGTCGGCAGATAATGAACGGGCTGAACACATTGCTGATGTTTCCCAAGGATAAAGATTAAGGGTATACATGATCCAGAAACAGCAACAGCGACTGTAAGAACTGGGCTCAGCCAACTTCGCTTGGCGATCAAAAGACGCTTCCGAAATATCGTGAAGGCTTGTTGGAAAGGAGATGTAGAGCGTCCAGGAGGCAGGTTCATTGCGGCGCTATCAAGTAGTGGAGCAATCGTGGAGATGGATGCCTTCTCTCCAGTGTCACTTTCGGTCATGAGTTCCAAAAAGATCTCTTCTAACGTAGTTCCTAGAATTTCGTACGCTGTGATCGTCCCTTTGCGCATTTCCTCATCTAGGAAGTTGAGAGCCTTGATAACGGTTGTATTTTCCCTAGTCTTCAAGTGGTAGCACATGAACGAAGGAGAAGGGATTGACGTATGTGCCAATGGTGCGATTTCCCGAAGGGATTCGAGAATTTTTTGTGGCAGATGCGGATCCATTTTTTCGTGGTCTGCAATGGCACTAAAGTAAACTTGTACCGAGTATCCTTCGCCCAGATCGCGTTTCAAGGTCACAGGAGAGCCAGATGCAATGACCCTTCCTGGAGGGCCAAAATGACTATCTGATCTCCGAGAAGATCTGCTTCGTCGAGGAACTAAGCAACATTAGCTTATATCGAAAGACGGCGAAAGGAGGAGCATACATGAGTAGTGAAAACAATAGATCGGTCGTGGTGGAAATTCAGGAGAATTTTCCAAAGAGCCCTTCTACTGAGAGGATCAACGCCGGATGTACATTCGTCTACGAGAATGACTTTTGTGCCCGCCAAAAATTAGTTTTCAAAATGAGATGAAGCAAAATGCCCTCACCCTTAGACCCTCCTAGAAGTCCAATGGCTAACTGTAGCTTTCGCTTTTGACCACCAGAGAGCGTCGCCGCGTTTGCATGAATCTTTTGTCCCAAGTCACAATCCTTCAAAAGTTGCTCTAGATCTTCATCGGGCGGCGTATTTGGCGACCATTTGACCGACCTCCAAACATGTAATGTCTGCAGACACGTTAGTTCAGGGAAAAGGACGTTCTTCTGAGGAACAATGCCCAATGTACCCCGCGGTGGCCTGCTGGAACCGCCTTCGAAGATGACTGCTCCGCTGGTAAGTTTCGACAGACCGCCGACGATAGATATCACGGTTGATTTCCCAGCGCTGTATAAGAGGTGTTCAGTTCCGGCCGTACAAATTCAAAGGATTTTCCGTACCCGTTCGATCCCAACATGACGAAGATTCCAGCCTTGGGAATGTCGAGACTGAATTCTCGAACGGCCGTAACCTTCTTTCGTGACCAGAACGTGGATCCTCGATATACTTTCGTAAGATTCCGTATCGATATTGCGACGTTCTTTGGAGGAGAGTAACCATCCAACTTGTTGAAAGTCTTGTTGAGGCAGCATGCTTTCGATGGGCGTGCAGATGTAGGACCAGCAGTGTGGTATATACACCTCTCGAGCACGACAGCTATAACAGGCCATAACAGGATATCCACCTATAAATTGCGTCATGATCAAGGAACAAAACTAACAGCGACGGAGAAATTGGCGTACAATAGCAGCGATGAGCAAGGGAAGAACCAAGATACCCCGATCCGGATCACCATCCAGGACATTCGTTGCGCGTTGGTGATTTTCATATCCACAGATTGCTTTCAAAGCAAAGATGTAAAAAGAAGGGGGGAAAACGAGCGAGAAAATAAACAATGGTCCGGTTTCGGATGTCTTAAGAATGAGACCGAAGATGGCAAAGATAATGACCAGAAACGTCGAAATTATAGCAGCCAATTGTGGACTGGTGTTGAAAGGAACTGCGACCGCGAAAGACCAGCTCGCAAGGACTAGTCCAAGCAGCAGATGGAGGGCGACTATCAAACCCGCGTTCGTTTCCACGAAAATGAGGTATTTCCAGACAAAACTGATAGCAATCCAAGCGGGAATGTAGGTTGCAGATATAGCTATATGGGTCGACCTGATAAATAACGAAGTTCAGCAAAGGCATTGGAAGGACAAGGAAATTGAAAACACAATATCCGGGCAGAATCAAGAAGTCCCATCGCTTTCATATGGGCTGTAATCAACATAGCGCGATCACTTGCAACAGCTCCAGGGATTTGGTAGGCCACTCCAACGAAATTGATTATCCTGATTTACGAGCACCATCCATCGAACACATGTTAAGCAGTTGTTAAAATCATACGCGGAAGTTACTCACAAAGCCAATGCAATAATATTGCGAATGCCCCTCACGTAACCTGCACACAAACATTTAGATTTGAAAAAGGTATTTATAAGTATATAGAAATACAGACTGAGGCGATTATTCGTCCATTGCTCTGCATTTGTGATGTTCGTAAATGGCCATTCCAACGGCGTTAGTTGAGGAAGTCCCGTTTGAAGCTCAATTATAGCCTAGGAAATAGGTTATTGAATTAACTCGGATTGTAGCAAGGCGAAAGACATATAAGCGCGTACCTGGTCTATCGACCACTGGAGCGGAAAAATGCGCTCTTCGAAGTCACTTGTGTGATTATTCACGTCAATGAAAGTAAGGCCAGCGTCAGCGAAGATGGTGTAATTCACTGGAGCATTCGCACCGCTTCGCGGGATGTCGGTGAACGACAGGCCTGCAAAACATTGTGAAAACCCATTGAAGTTCAAAGGACATTCCACCGATATGGCTGACGCATTATCGAGCTGTTTGACTGCGGAACGTTGAGCTGTGGTGAAGTTTGTCGTGATGCGGGAAATGATATCCGCAGGCGAAGGGTCGCTCGTCCCATTCGTAGAGTCTACCCAGAAAAGGCTCGTACGACCATCAAACTGGTTGTTCAGGGATAATATGGACGCTGGTTCTCCGAAACCATACTGATCCAATTGTTAGCATATATTGACCGATTTGAAGCGCGACGCACGTCATTCAGCCTATGCAACAAGACCTTCGCATATGCCAAAAAAACGCCATAAGCCACAGGTAGGACCATGCAGCGTATTATCGATATCTGAATCGAAATGAGATTAAATTCTTCCAAGAAAAAGACTACGACTCACAATTGGGTGCCTTAGTAGAATGATCCAATTCTTCCTTAGAAGCGCAGAGAATTGGATCCAAAACAGATTGGCCATAGCGATCTCGCAAACGTGTTAGCAACGATGGGTACGTCCAACTTTCGCGTCTTCAGATATTATAGACCTCTGGGAGTCGCAGAGACGAGACCGATGTCTCAGTGAATAGGAGAATGCTTGCCAACGCGAGCGCTGCCATTTTCTCGGCGAAAAGTGAAACCATTGCAAATCGTGGTGGTATAACGCCATTATGTATCAGTCTATCAAACCTGGACCACATAATAGCTGGGGTCCAAAGCTTTACAGCGTTGACTCGCCAAACTCGCCAGATCAACAAGGATTTTCGTGACTCTTAGGTGCAGAGATTGTAATTTTTGGGTGACACGGCTTCGATGTGAGTAGCAGAGACATTTTTAGCGTGAACAGCAGAACAAATGACGAACATTCAACAGAGCGCGCTGACGCACCTGCGGGAGGACACAACCGCAAAGATCCGAGCAGTTGAATCGGAGCTGAATATTGCCGGATCTTGCCGCGCACACGCGTTAATTAGACGCGCGCTTTTAACTCGGGACGTTCCCCGGTCTTCTCGCCTAGTAGACCGAGTCATAGAAGTCGTAACCACTTGTTGCTACAGAAACAAAGCGTTCTATACCACTTATGGCGAAAGGATGTGGCCCAAAGCGCCTTTATTCATCTTGGTTCTTTGAAAGGAATTTACGAGTCACTTTTCACGTGAGGCGCGTCCTTAATTACAAAAGCACACCAAGCATACTTACCTACTACTCTTTCTCCCTCTTCACTTGAACCCCACACGCACCCCAGACTCCATGGCTGAATACTGCGACCGTTGCGACCGATACTTCAACAGCTGGAACGCATACGACCAGCACCTGGCCAACTCTGCACGGCATAATGAATGCAACGACTGCAACCTCGACTTCACGACGTGGAACGGGCTCAAAGAGCACTGGGTCCAGAGCCCCCACCACTCATACTGTCAATACTGCGGCACCCATTTCGATAATGACGATGATTTAGATGACCATTACACCAATGCCCATGACTTCTGCCAAAGCTGCCGAATTGTCTTCAAGAACGATGTGGGCCTTAAAGAACATTACCGCCAATCTCAGAGGCACCATTATTGTGCGCCGTGCGATAGATTGTTTAATTCGGAAAACAATTTACGTGCGGTATGTCTTCCTTCAACTCGACTTTCAATAAAAAGACTAAGAAGTATTAGCACCTTAACTCTTCCGTCCACCGTCCCAAGGATGTAACCTGTCCTTTCGGATGCGGCGGGAAGTTCGTTTCGCGCGCCGCGCTCGTTCTCCATCTCGAAAGCGGTTCCTGCACCTCAGGCATCGATCGCAATGCGGTCAACCGCTACGTCAGGCAATACGACACGAACAACGTCATCACAGACCCCGCCCGCCTCCTCACCAGTGGCTCGGGGTCGTCTAATTCAACCGTCCAATACATCGCCACCTCCGCCTCGTGGAACGGGAACGGATTTGAGTGCTATCTTTGCCACAACACCTACCGCAGCCTGAACGCGCTGAACCAGCACCTCGCGAGCCCAAGGCATCAGGATCAGATCTACCTTTGCCGCGGGCCCAGCTGTGGACAAAGATTCAGTGTGCTCAGTGCGCTCGTGCAGCACATCGAGAGCGAGAAATGCGGCGTTTCCAGATTCAGGGCTGTCCAGAATGCTATGGATAGCGTGCTCGGACAGGTGGGCAGGTTGACCTGGCAATGACCATGTAATCTTTGGTATGTGCGCGCAACTTTGGCAGTCTTGTGGATCTGTCCACTCTTCGTGTTATTTACTCGATCCTTCTATTTTCAGAACTCGCGAAGACTGTTGTTGCCTTTCTCAGCGATACCTCATCGACAAATCGTCTGATTGATTCCCACTGTATTATTACCTGATTCTTAGGTCGTCGTAAACCTCCGTCTCCCTTCACCAATACTTCCAACTTCCATAATCCATGAATAATTACGCGACCCCATATCTCTTTGGTACACTCAAGCATGGAGATAATTATTGCATCTCCCACGTACTATATCTCTCTTCGTTACTCATAGTACATATTCGTTTCGCAATGAACTGCATTTAATGACAACATAATATAACCAATTACTTCAATATTCAAGGATGTGCTTTGCCCCGCTAATTACTGATACAGTGGCATGACCGCTACATATCTTTCTGATGTTGACCGATGGGGTTGCTTGAGTTGTCGCCGACGCCGGAATAGGTCGAGGTATGTACGGAAGGTGCTATTATCGGAACCACACTATTTTTAGATCGCCGCGATTTCCATTCAAGTCGCGTTAAGCCTTTTCAGCGTTTCACTTCCTCTCGTATGTATCTGCTTACTTATCTGTAGAAGTTTTGAGAACGCCAAATGTTCAAAATATTTTAATTTTACGAATTCTTACCAACTCGAGCATAAGTATATTCGTAGAGATTACCGTAGATACGCCGATATTGGCGCCCGGGTTTGATCAGTTAAATGAACTTAAGGACACACCGGCTATGCACAAGATGTTCGCGCTTGCAAATTATGACACTGACAGTAGGCTCGATAGTTGCTTATATTGAGTTGAATACTCCAAAGTGCTCCCAGAGTGAGAACGAATTGCATGAAAATGATTGGAATCGCGTCAGATGGATATATTACCAGCGAAAAGTGGGCTATCTACATACACCAGATAAGATACTGTAAGCTGCTATATCCTACCAGATAGTCAAACGTGTCAAATAACATGTGTCTCCCCAGTTCGAGGTTCTTCTGGACTCTTCCTAAGCTCTACATACTAAGCAAAATCGTGCTCCCTGTCAAGAACGTACGGACGGTGTCTCTTTGGCATGATTGGTAAGTTGGCCATGCCCGCAGTGCTGAGTGGGCTGACAGTGGGCTCGATCTTCGGGCAGGAAGGACGTCGGAGGGCGTCACGCGCATGACGAATCCGGGGATTATGAGATCATGTCACGGGAGCGCTCACCAAGCAGCGCTCCTGGATTAGATAAAAGCGCGGACCCAGATGGCAGCTGTCCCAGACACAATACAATCCTCCCTCACACCGACCCCTCCATACAAACCGCATATTTATCCTATCCGACATGGTCGTCAAAGCTATTGAATCCTTCGACCAGTACAAGTCCATCGTACGTCCCCCTGCACACTGTTTGTTCGAGCTCGGCCGAGACTCATTTACTGCTTCTTCGCGTTTTGCAATAATGTAGATTGCCAGTGGCAGGCCCGTCGTCATTGACTTCTGGGCAACCTGGTGTGGACCATGCAGGATCATCTCCCCCGTCTTCGAGAAACTCTCCGAGCAAATTGAGGGCGTCGATTACTACAAGGTCGACGTCGACGAGCATGATTCTATTGCGCAGGTTGCAGGCGTCAAAGCAGTATGTCTTGGTTCTTTACCTATGGCGATCCACATCCAATCATTTATTTATCTAGATGCCCACTTTCATGCTGTTCAAGGACAGCAACAAAGTCGATTCCGTTGTTGGAGCAAACCCGCCAGCGGTACAGGTGAGTTATTTGATGTCTTCAAGCGGATATCCGGCATCTAAATGGTGTATCTCTAGAACTTGGTAAAACAGGGAGCAGCTTTGGCCTGAGTAATTTGTACAGTATGGACTATAGATTGTAATTGTACCTGCTTTGTAGAAATGAGCGGCATGATCAATGTTTGAAACTAACCGCGCACCTTGTTGCGTTTCGTGAAAGAGACAAAACAGTCTCAATCATACAAGGCTCCAACGTAGTCTCGGACAGCTCTCTTTTCTGTCCTAATTGGTCGCGCCGACGTTTAAGAGAGTTTGGTCCGACTCCAGTTTGGTCCGACTCCGAGACTAGCTCCAACGTAGGTAGCTGAAGGAGTAGCTTCGATATGGTAGATGATGCTGAGCGGCCGCATGATATTTATCCGTATCAAAAATAATTGTGGGCCTTTCCATCCAATATTCGCAGTCCCTTGCTCATTTGCAAGAAGTGCGACATGATGACGAAGGAGAAATCGGGGTGTGCGGATATTAGGGAGCAAGCCCGGCCATTCCTTCGAACCAAGCAACGATGGTAGCAACTTTGCGCACGCTGGGATCACTAATCCCCAGGCGTAAATCTGGGCGCAGCCGCCCGTCTTCGTGGGTGTAAGGCATCGTGCGATAGCATATAACAAGCTGCGATTTGAGATACGGCGACGCTGTGAGTATCGTGGATGTAGCGGGATCAATTGTTGCATTGACATCTTTGATGATTGCATTGAGCGCGAGTGTTCACCATAAGAACGAATAACTGACTTTCGATGTGCACAATGTCACCGCGCTTCGTCGCAACCGCCTTTCCAGACCCACCCCATTCATCCGCTATCTCGCGCCACGCGGTGAGCTTGACCACCGTGCCGTCCTCGTCGCCCAGGATCATCTTGAGGATCGACACCTCGCGTCCAGCGTCGGCGCCTTTCTTAATGCGTATCGTGTCGGGGCCCTCCACCTCAAGCACAGCGAGAACCACGTGGACCTTCATCGAGCCTTTAAACCTGCGGCCCGCGAGCTGGGCGAGCGAGGTCAGGGTGTGCATGTTGAAGTGGAAGGACGGGAAGCGCGCGATGGAGGACGCGTCGGAGTAGTCCCCGAAGGACTGCGATTCGAACGCCTGGGTCTCGACGAACAGGGAGTCGGTCCGGGCGATGCTTTTGGCGTGCATAGCGGATGGGGCGTTGGACGACGCGTCGAGGAGGAAGGAGGGCGCTGCGAAACTGTCTCGCGAGTGATCTCGCTTTGAGGCGCTTTTGTCCTCTGTAGCAGGCCAGGATATCATCGTCGTCTGTTCTGTGAACGGATAATGAGAACATGAATCCTGATAGTGAAAAAGCAATACGCACCTACGCCACGAAACACAGATACCTCGACCTCATCCTCACTTGTATCGTGCAACGATGAGAAACTCTTTTCATCAGGACCGTCGTCAAACACCATATCCTTGTAGATCAAAGATATCCGACGACTAGCGGCCTCCAAGGTAGCTGCAGGAAGCACCACAGACTGCGTGGGCTGCAGGACGTGCGCGCGGGTGGACTTGGCGGAGAGCGCCTTCGACGATGTGGTTCGCCATGAGTAGGATTTTGGGTCAGCGGCGATGGCGGCTTTCGATGGCGCCCCTAGAAAGACTCTGTACATGCGCCCGAACGTCGCTTAGGATTCCGAGATACAGCGAGAGCGAATTGTGGCGAAAATTATCATGTTCCGCGTTGGATGATGGCCGTTCACGTTCAAGGTCAGCAGCGAGGAAACACGCATCAACAGTCTTGTCTTGGCACAATCTCGGCTGTTGGCGACTAAAGTCGATAGTCGGAACCCGACTATCGCAGACTGTTGCAGACGACTATTGCAGACGACTATTGCAGACTGTCAATGCAGACTACTTATGCGTCTTGTATGTCGGCCTGTTACCAACCTGTTACTGATGGCAAAAGGCGGGACAACGCCGCAGACGCGTCGTGGCTAGTGATCGATAGTGATCGCGTGTACCGAGTCTCTTGAAGCTTAACCTCCACGTACACTGGTGCAGCAGCCTGCGAAACAAACGTATGGCAATGAAAATTCGACCTTACACTCTCGCATGCGATGAAACGTCGCTCCACATCATTCAACGTGGTTTCCTATTTCATTTGCGTTGTAATTGGAGAAAAATCAAAGCGGGAAGCAAGCATTGAGGCTTGAACAAGTTAGCCCAGGTGCGGTCTATCACCTCCGTACTTATACAAGCCAGCACTCAATGCCACTCATCATGTATTAGCATCTCACCCTCCGCAGCAAGCATTCTGAGGCTCGAACGCACGCGGTCGTACCGGCGTACTTCTTCTGACAGCATGCTGCCGATAATCAGAATGCCTCTGGAAGAGTTGATTCATCATAGCGTCGTTTTTTCAACTCGATCCAAGAGGATGCAAGTCGTATGCGTCTTGGCCGCGCAGACCTGGGCGCCCGGCGATGAACATACATAGCGACGACGTTTGAACTAGAGGAGCGGCGTATTTGGCCCGCGTAACTTCTCTGCAGGGTACATCATTCCTGGACATTTTCCGCAGCTATTTTAGATGCGAAATTGAATGGCATGCCAAGAAGCACGCCTATTTCTGTTTAAAAGGACTCACTGTTGTTGTGGATCTTATCGAAACACGTTAAGGTACCCCCACGCTCTCATGTTCACCACGAAGAGCCTGTTTTGGAGGCAATTTACGGCTCTGTTCGTCAAGAACTTTCTTGTGTTTCGGGCTCATTGGCTGGTGCGTGCTCGCGAGTCCGAAAAGTAATGTTGGATTTATCTGACATCTTTTCATCCTCCAAGGCCAATATCTTACGCTGCTTGATATTTCCTCTCGCGTATGGTGTGTTTCTTGCATACAGCCCGCGATTCTTCGGAAAGGCGCCAAATGTGAGCGTGTTGTTTTGTTTATCAAGGTCGTCTTCGATTTACTTATTCGTTTTCCTAGCTTGGATTGGGGACTGTGAGTCCTGTCCTTCGAATTCAAGATGCCTTCAGTGGCGCACAACCCATCGTATGGGCCGATAACACCGATGGTACTGGATTCGTTACGGCCACGGATATCATGAATCAACTCAGCAAGAATTTTACTTCGAAGCAGCGTAATGCCCTCAAGAAAGTAGAAACTACCGATCAAGTAAGGAATGCATGCATCTTGAACTTTAGTGGAGCCTCGGATTGCTTTTCCACCATCACATTTGAGACTATTCCTTCAGCGTCTGTCAACGATTCTCGACCCGTGGCATATACCATCCGATTCGACAACGGCGCTCAAAATATTGATGTCAAAACCCATAACAATGACTTTGAAATCAAATTGCTTGCGGTGCAATGGGCTCTTGATCAGGTAAGTGTTTCTCTTCTAATACATACCTGTCACGTATCTAAAACATGAACTCAGGCGATTATCGAACTCTCCACTGGCCAACAAATTTCGCAACCTATGCATCTACCATATACACATGACACCAATGGTACCAACGTATTGAATACCAATAGATTGAGTGAGATAAGCCGCATTCAAGCTGACTTAACTATGACTTATAAACGAACAAACAGTGCTTTTGGGGTTAATTGGCAGCTTTTGCGGTATTGCTTTGTGAGTTACTTGTTTTCATGATTACAATCCCGTTTTCAACATGTGTCCTAATTGTACTTTTCCTAGTCTCCTCGCGTTCACGGGCGTAACGTATCAGGTATATGCGAATACATCATACGTGAACGCGCTGATTTCTCATGATTTACCTTTAGTTGGCCGGTGGAGTGGCCATGGAGCGCGCTGCTCTTCTAACATCCCATCTACAAGCGATGGGAGCCCTTGATTCTGCCAGGATATTGTAAGTTCATGTACCGCTGTGCCACTTATGAGCTACATCTGAGGCTGACCGCATCTCTCCAGATCTTGGCACTTCTCTGTCTCTTTGATTTATCTCCCTGCTTGGGTCCTTCTCGCAGTGATATGGCATGCGCGTCTATTTATCAACACGCCTCTTGGCATCATAGTCGGCGTCCACCTTCTCACCGGTCTCGCGTTAGCAAGCTGGACATTTTTCGTGGCTGTCCCTTTCAGCAAGAACCCCCAACTGGCAGCAGTCGTGACAACTGTGTTGACGCTTGTGCTTGGAGTTGTGCCCATGAACTTGGCAGTACTTGGAACCACCACGCCAGCTATCCTATCTTTCTTCTTTCCCCCGATGTTCTATATTTTTGCATTGAAGGTTCTTTCTGGGTTTGAGACCTATGGCATTCCGTTCGCAATAGCGGTGCCAGATCCTGCCTATGAATTGACTCTTCAACCCATGATCATTGCATCAGTGGTATGTTTTTCTGACCTTTATCTGATGAATGCAGTCTCACACAACCGTTTTAGTTTGCAATCTTACTTTGGCCGTTGCTCGCCGTCATTTGGGAACGTCTCTTATACAAAATCGCAAATCCATCAAATACGGGCTTCAGACGGAAAAGCGCTCAAGCTATACCCTCGACTATCGATTCCACCCTTGCGCTCAGCATTCATAACGTTCAGAAGACCTTCAATAGCTCATTTTTTCGTCGAAAATCAAGGGAGATTGTTGCCATCGCAGATCTGTCCTTCAATGTCCCGACCTATGGTATTTTCGCTCTCTTAGGACCAAATGGGTACGTTTCTGCCGAGGAATATGAAATCATTCATCTGACAGTTTCATCCTTGTTCAGCGCTGGAAAATCTACTATAATGTCAATCATTGGTGGTCTCCTCGGCCCTACGAGTGGTACGATCGCTTTCGAAGGCAACACAGAACGTCCTGCCCGCGGTACACTGGGCTTAGTCCCACAAAAGAACGTTCTTTTCCCGGAACTCACCTGTCTTCAAACATTGCGCCTGTGGAACGAAATCAAGGCCGCCGACGGCAGCTCCTCTGAAACGGCTCTGGAGCAGTTAATCCGAGACTGTGACTTGCAGTCCAAGATCCACGCTGCAGCAGGCACACTGTCTGGTGGCCAAAAGCGGAAGTTACAACTCGCTATTGGACTTGTAGGTGGTTCAAAGAGTAAGATTTTTTTTTTCAATATCATTCATCATAGCGCTTACCAGTCTTTAGTCATCCTTGTCGATGAATGCACGTCGGGTGTCGACCCTCTGAGCCGGCGAGCTTTATGGAAAACCCTGACTACTTACAGGAATGAACGAACGATCATTTTGACTACTCACGTACGTGTTACACAATCTTTCATCAATCTATATTGATTAACGACTTTGTAGTTTTTGGACGAAGCGGATTTCCTGGCTGATCGCATCGCGGTTCTTGCTGCTCCAGGGAAGCTTGTCGCTTGTGACACCCCAGTTACGCTCAAGTCAACGATGGGAGATGGATATGCCATTTCAGTCAAATTCCGCTCTATTCAGAACTCTATGGTCCTCTTGAAATCCGTACAAACCGTTGCTCCAGATGTGACCATATCAGAAAATGACGACGGCAGTTTCCTTTACGAATTGAAGACCCAGGATTTGGCCCTCATCACAAAGGCCGTTGGCATTACAGAGAACTCGAAGGCGCAATTGGACATTATATCTTACGATGTCGTTGGGACTACAATCGAAGATATTTTCCTGGATCTCCTTGCACAGGAAGAAAGTGATCATCCGATAGACGAAGCCAATGGAAAGGTTGTTCGACCTCAACTATCAGATCTCAAGCTGTCATCGAGTCGTCCTCGCAGTCCCTGGGCACAAGCATCGACTATCTTCCACAAACGTGCTCTCATCCTGCGCCGTAGTTGGTTCGCGCCCTTGGTCGCCCTATTTGTCGGAATCTCAGGTGCCTGGTGGCCTATACGCTTCATACATGGAGGAACCACGTCCTGCGCGCATGTGCTGTCGCTTGAATCGGACTTCGCATTCCCTATATATCCACCATTCTTATCGCAGGCTACACTCTTTGCATCTCCGCTCAGTCTGGATGCAACGATCAATGCTTCTCTACCTGAAATCCATGCCCCAATTTACAGTGTGCAGCCTGATCCAAGCCTGAATCCAGGCAACTTCACGTTTGATCCGTTCATCTCCGTCGCAGATCAGCCAACCTTAGTCGAGGATATTTCCCAGACTTTCTCCTTTTTCAACACTTCGGGTGGCCTATCCATTGATTTTGACAACGACCAATATCTCATTGCCTATGAAGTGACATTGGAAAGTCTAGGCCTTTTCAGTATTGCAACTAATCTCCTTTGGAAACATGCAGTTAACACGACGGGCACTACCAGCGTGCCAGCTGCAAGACGCATAAAACAGTCCTATTCCATGTTGCCGACAATGAAGTCGGAGAGTTTAGAGACTTTGGAATGGTTGAGCATCTTTGGTGCCGCCATGGTCAGTGATTTTCTTCTGCGTACGTTCCACTTGCTGATCACCCATGTTACACAGTCGGTATTCCCCGCATTTTTCGCCATCTATATTGCCAAAGAACGCCAGACTTCTGTTCAGGCAATGCAGTTATCCAACGGACTCTCAAATCCTTTGGGAATGTGGTTGGGGCATTTGATGTTCGACTCGATGTTCTCGGTCATTGTTGCTACGGTCATTGTGATTGTTTACGCAACTGTGAAAGAAAAATTCCAAGGAATGGGATTATTGGTATTTTATCACCTCTTTTCTTTTCAACTCTATCAATCCGCTAATATTCCGCGCAATGTAGTGGTTAATTATCTGTCTATATGGTTGGGCAGGCACTTTACTCTCCTACATCATCGTCACTTTCGTCACTTCACCTCTCGGAGCCTTTGCGGTCGCTGTGATCAGTCAATTCATTATCTACTTGGTCAGTCAATTTGTTTTATAGCCTGATCAATTTAGACTAACGTCCTGATATTCTAGCTCTATCTCACGGGCTATATCGTAACACTCTTTCAGACGACTCCTGCAAATATACCAAAAGTGATGAACACAATACATTTTACCCTTGCTCTTGTGGCTCCAATCAACAGTTTGGTATGAGACTTTTTTCACTACAGCGAACACAATATTTACTTCGATTCTTCCTTAGATCCGAGCGGGGCTCACCTCAGTCAATCAATTTTCCATCCTCTGTGATGGAGAAAGTTTAGCATCGGGTGCCGCAATGGTTTCGATGAATCGGTTTGGCGCCCCAATCGTATACCTTATTGGATGGATTATCTTCCTGCTTCTCGTCCTCGCTCAGATTGATTCTCGATTTATTCGCCTCCCTCGGACAAAGAAAGCACAAAGAGCAACCTTATCCCTCGACGAGAAGGGGTCGGATGGAAAAGCATTCAACGCAGATGTTCTCGCAGAGGCGCAGCATGCGATATCACCTTCGACCACTGACCCGCTACGAATATTAAATGTGTCGAAGTCTTATGACGGCGCTAGAGTCGTTGACAGGGTTAGCTTCACTATACCTCATCACTCTCTTTTCGTCCTGTTGGGACCCAATGGTGCTGGGAAAACTACCACTTTTGACATGATCCGTACGTCCTTTCATTGCCAATTCCAATACAAAATTAACCACTTCCATTAACCCAGGTGGACATATCAAGCCAGAGTCAGGAGATGTTAAAATCAACGAAACTTCCGTTTACCAAGATCTCACCAAAGCTCGTGTATCATTCGGCGTTTGTCCTCAATTCACGGCTGTTGACGCACATCTCACCGTTCGCGAACACCTTTACATCTATGGTCGCTTCAGAGGCCTCGCTGGGGAGGAGCTGCAAAATAACATCAACTCGTTGTTAGCTGCCACAGGGCTGGATTCATATGCCAATCGACTGGCCACGAAGTTGTCAGGCGGAAATCAGAGGAAATTGGCGCTTACAATCGCTCTCATAGGTGCGTTCACGGCTCATCTTCTTGATTCCTCCAATCATTGAACATGCTTTCTAGGCAATCCTCCCGTCGTGTTGGTAGATGAATATTCGACAGGGATCGATGCGAGAATGAAGCGCGAACTTTGGGCGGTGCTCAAACAGGTCACCAACGACAAGGCTGTTTTCCTGACGACTCGTAAGTGAATTTCTGACATTCAACTATCTTATTCCTGAACAGCTCTTTGCTTCGACTAGACTCCATGGAAGAAGCTTCATATCTGGCCACTAAAGTTGGAATCATGTCCAAGCGCATGCTTGGTACGTTGCCTACTTTGTCGTCCTCTTAACTTCATTGCTAACTCTATTGTTGTAGCCGTCGGTACTCCTGAAGAACTCGAGTCTCGCAATGCCAGTTATGAAGTCCATTTCTCGTGTCATTCCCGGGAAGACCTGGTCAAAGTGCAAGCGGTCATGGCGCGCATGCCTGGAGCGCGTATGGTGGACGATGTCGCCACGCGATTTGAGGTCCCTATCGGACAGCAAGCCAGTGGATCAAATGGCGCTGTCGGACTCATGTCGATTGCGAGCATCTTCGAGGTCCTGTCGCAGGAGAAAGACTTCCCCGATTTCACGGTTGGAAAGTCGACGTTGGAGACGGCGTTCATCAAGATTATCAACGACGATATGGCTAGCGATTATGAACAGCTGCTTCTGGGTGACGAGCTCGCGCCAACCCGAAAGAAACGATTTTTTGGTGTATTCTGACAGGACGATGCATGATGTTCTTTTGACCTTCACTATTTTTTATATGATATATATTATATTTACTACGACAGTTATGCACATGTAGCAGACATTTTTACCTATCTTTCTGATACCCCAGGCAATGGAATACCCAAATTGACTTGCCTGAATGCTTGTTTTTAGTGTCCCGTGATGCCGTGGGGTATGACATAGTGGCAGTCCCTGCAGGCGTCGATCAAAGCTTCCTTGAACTAGTGCTCGATCAACTAACATGCTATCCCTTTATCGGCCTACCACTACCACTGCCATCTTCCATCGCCATGGTTCGCCCAAGCACCCAAGCTAAGATGGACGTGAAACGCATTCTAGGAACTGTGAGCCCAGTTCATCAGCGTCATACGACGCTCTTATGCCTAACGCAAACCGCTTCGAATCTCTAGCCTATATCGCACTATGACATTATCCGAGAGGGCCCATTCGCGACAGTCGGGCGGACGTGGACGACCATCGAGGATGGCGTCCCTGAATGGATCGTCGTCAAATCCTCTTCGACATCGCGCAAGTTCTCGCGCGAGCCGCACGATATCGTGAAAGAATGCAGGCTGCTGTCGAGCATGATCCATCCGAATGTGAGTCTGCACTCGCTTTTTCTGACGTTTAACTGATAGACATTACGCAGATTGTGTATCTGCTTGGGTCGTTCCGCGACGACGACGAGTCGGTGCTCTCCTTATACATGCCGTACCTCCCCATGTCCCTGGCGTCCCTCCTCGCCTCGCCGTATTTCTCTCCGCATCCCTTTCCTCCTGTGCATCCTGCATCATCACCTATATCTCGACACCATCCGTCCCCAGAAAATTCGAGGTCTAGGAAAATATACCCAGAGCTGCAAACGGTGAAGTTCGTATTGCTTGCACGCAGCATTCTCGCTCAGACGCTCGAAGCGCTGGCGTATCTGCACGACCCCCTGCGCAGTATCGCGCACCGCGACATAAAACCGGAGAACATCATGCTAACCAAAGACGGCTGCGTGAAGCTCATCGACTTTGGTATAGCGTGGAAGGAAAACGAGAAGGACGTTGAAAAAAGCCAAGATATATGGCCAGAACACAAAGGAAATTTATATTTCGAGGTGTCGACGCGGTAAATTACAACACGTCACGCCTCAACTGCATTTCTGTTCTAATCGGATTTGTTTTGGAATTATAGCGCATATCGTGCCCCGGAACTTCTTTTTGGGACGCGGAATTATGAACATATAGCACTAGACCTCTGGTCAATAGGTGTCACATTCACCGAATTTTTCACGCCTCTGCGGCTTGAGAGCAGTGAAGGGGACGATGGGGACGATGATGATGACACTGTTCCAGAGGAGGAGGAGACCCCGGTACTTCCTTTCATAATCCCTCGGTATGTCTCTCAATTTCATCAACAATTATCAACGATGTTAACTGACGGCTTTATGCGTCCTGTAGTTATTTGAGAATAGGGTATCCTGGTGCCCAGTGGAAACGTGATACACTTTTCAACGGAGATCGCGGAGAAATTGGCCTCGCATGGAGTATTTTCAAGATATTAGGAACACCGACTGAACGGAATTGGCCAGTGAGTAGTTTCTGTATCCAACTATACCTATCGATCTCCATTCATCGAAAACTCCCAATTGCTGTAGGAATTCAAATCCCTTCCAGGTGCCTCTTCCGTCGCGTTTAAGGTCGTCGAAGGCGTCCCTCTCCGTCCGCTCCTCGCCAACCTCCCACCATCCGCAACCGTCGAGCCCTCCATGTTAGATCTAACGCACTTCCCTGTAAAGACATCACAAACTCCGAATGAAGTCACATTGAGCTCAAGCAGCATCGCGGAAAGTGAAGGCGGGAAGGAGATCCCGTCTGTGCTCGACCTCATCCGCCGCTTTCTCGTGTATCCTCCCGGGTCGCGGCTGTGGGCAGAGGATGCGCTGCGGCATCCCTGGTTTGTCGAGCGCCTGGACGGCAAGGATTTCTTATCAAAAGCTGAGCAAAAGGAAGAGGATCCAGCGGCGCCGCTTCTCCTCCTTCCGCCGGGCTATGCGCTGCAGAGAGGCAGGCCTGATCTGAAGGAAATCTCGTCGCATGTGTGGTGTGGGTGGACGCTTGCGGACCTGTTGGAGGATGTGGTTGGAGATCAACGAGAAGAGAAGCCTTAAATAAGTCGACTTTTGCGCTTTGAGTTGGATTCTTCTTGCTGCATTAGTTAAGGCTCTAGATGGATTCTGGTGTTAGACTTATGGTACCTCGATGTCATTTTTAATTTTGCAGTTCAAAAAAGGCAATTAAAGTTGGATCGTTGACTTGGATTTCTTGCAGCTTGCTTCTATAGATTAGATTAGATAACAAACAGCGTTCGGAGTAGCAACGGTGAACAATGCACCGCCTCCTTTATTCGCCATTATCATATACCTATACCCCTCCCTATATAAGCTACTTGTCTGCTCTTTTTCATCTCTCACCTACACTACCATGGCCGTCGTAGAAGAAGAATCTAGCGGTGCTCCGATCAGTACGTTCCACCCCGCAGATTGAGATGGATCATCTACTGATAAACGACCTTCGTCTAATCCGTGCCACCCGACCCTTCACTCCGACTTTTGCTGTACAGACGAGCGCTTCCTTGCTGCCGTACGCGCCGACAACGAAAACCAGGTCCGTGAACTAGTGGAAGACAAGACCCTGGACATCAACTGCACAGACGGGTGAGTCTCGCGGTCGTCTGCTGCCAGGGGCTCGGAGACTGAGTTTTTATTCCGTTGCGTCTCCGCAGAGTGGGGAATACGCGTGTGTTTATTTTGCAACATGGATGTGTGCCCGTGTCTATCCTAACTAACCCAGCCCCGCTCTCTCCCCCGTGGACTAGCCCTGCACATCGCGTACGTCCCTGCTCTCTGAATCTCTCCGCACATGGTTCTGGCGCTCACACCCCATCTACATCTACTCATATCCACCCCTGTTGCTTTGATGGAACGCCGTTGATTTTCTGCCTACCTGCCTATCTGAACACCCTGCGTTCGCGGATGCCAGCGTGATCTACGCCGCCTTCGACTCCATCGAGCACATCCTCGCACACGAGGAATGCGACGTCGATCCCATTAACCGCATGGAAAAAGCGACGCCGCTGCACTACGTCAACCAGATCGAGGACGCCGATCTCCGCGCGCACATCTTCGAGAGCCTGCTAGACGCCGGCGCGGATTATACGTGAGTGCACCCTCCGCTTTTTTCCCTTTCCCTTTTCTTCTTGTCCTTCAACAACCGCTGAGCTCTGTGACTGATTCTGATTTGATTTTCGGATTTTTCATATAGGATACGCAACAAGAATGGGAATACGGCGATTGATCTTCTCCCGGACGATGGCATCCTACAGCCCATCCTACGCAAATATCAAGCCCAGGCGAGCGTCTCAAGAGACGATATCGCCAGCGGTGCGTTTTTCTGGTCGATTTTTCATGCCGTATCTCTCTTTCTCATACCACATTTGCCCAGATGAAGAAGGCGGGGAAGACGATGACTTTTCAGGCAGCGAGGAGGAAGAGGAAGGGAAGCATTAGGACCTAGGCGGAGGGTTTAGGAATAAGAACGAAGCAGATTCTGTTATTTATGATATACCTAATGATGCCCGATATCCTAGGAACAAGGAAATGTTAACTAGACTTTGATGGAGGGATACACGCACCTGCGTAAGTATTTTGATGTCGATATCGAGGATCGCATGGACTGAGGTCAAGCTTGGAGATCTCACAAAGATGGCAGCGGAAAGTGAGAGAGAAAAGATAGATTGTTCGTGAAGTCATTAATCGTGGCTATAGTACAAAATGGATGGCGTGACGAGAGTGATGAGGGAGATAGAGATCCGTTTTAATAGTAATGTGGGATGGTATAGTACCGAGGGGAATCAAATGAAAAACTGTAAACAGAACAGAAAGTGGAGGAAAGATCCGGAGAAAACTTGTAGCCAATAAACAGCCAAAGCAAGGATAGATGGAAGGAAGAGAGCAAGGTCAGATGTAACGACTGGTTCCGAAAATACTGAGAAAGAAGAGAAACAAAGAGCCTGGAACTACGCATCAATATCTGAGAGCAGCCGAGATTTTGGCGGCGCGTCACAAGTACGTCCAATCCGGGTTTGATGGTGGAAGTGGAAGAAGAAAAAAAGACTTGGTGTCTCTCTGAGAATGTCGGTCTCAAAATCATTGGGAAAGGAATGGCTCGGGAGAAGCCCCGTTAATTTTGGAGGATACGTGGCACAGGGATACGTGGCACAGTCGTCAGCGTTATGATGGCAGTAGTTGGGGTTGAGTGGGTAGCACGGAGATGGAGAGGGGCAGTGGCTGTCCAAGCAGAGAAATCAAAACGCAGGAGATCAGCAAGCAGCGAGCGCCTGCAAACCCCTCTCAGCGCTGCGTCGCGTATCGGCGCATCACAGCCGGCGCTTCCCAGTCCGTTTCCGGTTCTTCAGCGCGCCCGCACCCACACCCGCAGGCGGCGGAAGGCACACTGACGTCCCAGGGAGCAGTGGCTCGCAGTTCACCTTCGGGTTCGCCTCGCGGAAGTCGGCTAACGACCAGCCGCGCTCACGAGAGAGTTCCCAGCAGCTCTGGCCTGGCTGGATCCAGTGGGAGGCGGTGCCTTCCGGGCAGCGCTTGGGGGTTATCGCTGGGGAGGAGAGGGACGGCTGAATGAGGAGGCGCCAGACCAGGAGCAGAAGAACGGCGATTATTAGGAAGAATGGGAAGAGCGAGCGGTACGGAGAGGGGGCGTTTGGTGCTTGATGAGCCATAGGTCGTGTCTGCGAGGTGGTTGATTAGCTCGTAGCTCAATGACGAAGATAAGTTAATGAGAGACACAATAGGTGCAGGGTTGGGGAGTAAGCGAAAATGGAAAGCGAGAACGCTTACATCTTCGTCTGTGTCGCTTTCCGATAACACCTGGTATCCTCCATTTCTGGACGCACGAGGCGAGGCTTCCAAGTCGTCATTACGACTACCACGACGTTCGGAACGTTCAGCTTCTGCCTCTATTGCTGGTGGCAAGGCATTTACTATAGGAGGAAATGAAAGAGGTTAGCATCGAGAATGATAAGATAATAAAGCTCTGCTTCATCGTCCATGAGGCGAGTGCTGTAGGAATTGACTTACCTCTCGTCATTTGGCCGAACTCTGCGCCTTGAGGACCCACCCACACAGAACCATCAGTGTCGCGGAAATAGTACCTGCCGGACTCGGAGTCGTAGCCTATGCGTTTCATGCCTTCTGGCAAACGGTAGTCATCCTGTTGAGAAAGAAAGGATGAAGGTTCAACGTTCAATAATGTATGCAACAAAAAAAGTTAAGGATACAGCGTGCAGAATGCTCCAAAGCGACAGCAAACAGGAGAAATGCGCAAGTGGTAGCACGAACCTCGTCATACTGCGTCCAGCGACCCATTGAACTTTGCCTCTAATTTATAACGATTTGCGGGAGGTTTTAAGCCAAAAGTTCTCTTCTCAGAGAACTGCGATACCGAAAGATGAGAGAGAAAAGAAAAGAAAGAGATGGTGGTGGGAAGGGTGGAGGCGGTGGAGATACTGTCTCCATTAACTCAGTACTGCGGGAGTTAGCCGAGGCTGGTCTGATCCCTTCTGATCCGCTCTCGGCAGCAATGGCCACCGCCGCAGTCTCGTCTTTTGAACTCGTCCTCCATCATCCGATGAAAGCTTCAACGTTCCTTATCCTTGGATTTTGCCTTGCTTGCTTCGAATGTCCTGTTTGTGTCTTCGTCAAGACGAAGCTCCCAAAATACCTCTGCCAGCGCATCATGTTATTATAGCTCTGTACTTGCCAAGTACTTTGCTCTATACCGTGACTCGGGCCTGTGCCTCGCTTCTCTTTGGATGTCTGCGACAACGAGTGCGATGTGAAAACCCTCAAATGTCGTCCAATTCCCGCATGATGTCGTGCTATTTTTGCTCTAGTTAATTCTTTCATATCGCAACTCTCTTCTTTGGTTTGACCGTGGCGTCATCGCGATCATAATAGGGCTGTCCACGTCGAGACTCGACTTGCTGGAATCCCGGAACAAAACTGCGTGTGTGAACGCACCTTTGACTTGGAACATGCTCGATGCTACTCTCAGCGCCTGGACCGTGTCTGATTATTCTATTTCGTTGAACTCGCGATGTTCTGGGTCGGACGATCCGCCTGAATTATGACATGCCGAGAAATGGTGTCCGCATTTCCATTGATAACTTTATCATGTTCACCCTCTTCATTACGACTTTCCCGTTGCTTTACTCTTGAACTTGTACCCGGAACATAACGCGAAGTGATCCGGAGAACCTGCAGGAACATAGACGACGTCACGCGAATCGGAAGATCGACCCACACGCGGTTGCGAACTCCCGCCATATCTAATCCATTTCCCATATGTACCGTCACTCTTTCTCAAGGCACTTGATTTCAGAAATCAAGGAAGATCGAAAATAACATAAATTGCCTTGCCTCCTTCTTTTTCTTGCTACCACCCTCGGATTCTCTCGAAACGAACAGAAATACAATGGCCCGCTTCCATACTCTTCTTGCCGTCGCCACTGCATTTATTGCCACCTCCTCTGGCAGTGCAGTGTTCGAAGCCCGTGATACTTTGCCGCCACTGACACCCGCCGGTATTATCAATGCTCTTGAATCTATTGGTTTTATCGAAAATATCACCGCCTTTATCACGGTTAGTATCGCACTGACATCAATCATCACAACCTCAGCTCATAGCATCTGCAGGTCGAAACACTTGTGACGAATACTCTCGAGTCAGTCATACGATTATCAAACTTGCTCGCTTTCGCTGACTCTAAACGCTAATATTCTCAAAGCATCGAAATCAATAGTTAGAGCTACTCCCGTGTACCTTCCGACCCACTCACTCACATGCTTCACATAGTCATAAATCCCCTCCCAGTAGAACTCACGCTCGATAGCTTAGCGGCCAGCGCAGGGCTCAATGGCACCGTTGTCGCTACCTTCACGCACTCGTTCCCCTCCCCGGGCTTCGTTGTGCCCGCGCTCAGCAGCGCGAACTCGGGCACCATCGACAGCGTCGCGCTCCCCCAGGGCGCGGTGGGCCTGCTTTCGAAAGTCCCATTCGGAATTCTGGATCTCACTAATCTCAGTTCAAGCCTTCGGTTAGCACGCTCAATTCCCATTGTCCGGGCCAATGAGGAGGATGGTAGCTGATGCGATTTTGTGTCGGGCTATATAGGGCAATTACCAGTGCTGGATCGGGTGGTCTTTCTGTCCCTCTTGAAGGCCTTACGCAAACGAATGTCCCCAATAGGTGAGTTGTCTTGCTATAGTTCAAGCTTTCGGATCGGCGTCTGACGCAAAATACCAGCTATGCCCTCGCATCGTGCGTACCCTCTTGATTGACCGTCCAATGACCGTCCGCGAATTCATCACCACGCAATTAGACTGAATTTGTAGGGTTCCGATGATCATCGTGATTAGAAATTTTTTATTATAAAATAATCTCAGCCTTTGGCCAATTGTTGAGAAAAATTGGTCCTAGATATATTGCACTCAGTTGTCTAGAAACTAACAAGAAACGGAAGAGAAACGCCTCCAATTTTGGATTATATAAGCTGGGAGTTTGCGCAAACGGCTTGATTCTTGCTTGCTTCTTGCCATCATCTGTGCATCATGACCCTCGTTCTCTGATAACTGAGACTTCACAAGGTGTGCGTTATCTTGAACATTCTGTTTTCGAATTCTCGACCCCTTTGCAAGCACACCGCGTCTCGGACTCGTAAGATCCCGACTGTCAACAACCGTCGCGACGTCATCAATGCAATGGCGAAAAGACTTGGTCACATTGTACCTTGCGAGAGCTTTCACGCCCTTCCATTACTTGTCCATAATGCGATTGTTCATTCCGACATGATGATATCCCGCAAATGGAAGCGTGTGTGAACGCATCTTTGACCCGGAACATACTTGCTGCTGCTCTTCAAGTCTAGATTGTGTCTGCCTATTGTTATCCACCAGTCTATTGATGACCTTGTTTGCACGATCCTACTCATTATGACATGCCGAGGAGATTTGGCTTGATGAGTGTATCATTTTAACGCTGATCATTGTGACTTTACCCCCCTTATCCCACTTTCTATCAAACCCACACTCGATTCCCGAAGTTGAACTCGGAAGATAACATGAAATGGCTGGAAGATGCAGAAGATGTCAAGTGAACTCTAACTCGGACGTTGACATCTGGATCGTAGCTTCCGACATTTCTGACCCTTTTCCGTACGCTCGATCTTTTTCAACTTGGTCATTTGTCCAAAATATCGAGGACGATCCGAAATAACTTCCTGTATAAATTGCCTATGTTCACGAATGTCTTCTTTGTTCTGCCACTGCCGGCCCGTATCTTTCAACAAATGGTCCGCATTTTTACTCTCCTTGCTGCCTTCACTGGATTCGTTGTAGCCTCTGCTGCCAGTGCCACTGGCAATCCAGTTGTAGGATCTCGGGATACTTGTGCTACTTTTCCGCTGACGCCCACCTCTATCATCGATGCCGTTGAATCCGTTGGTCTTTTCAAAGACATTACCATACCTATCACGGTTAGTACCTGACTCTGGCTTGAAGCATCGCTATCTCAGCTTACTGTGTCTTTAGGTCCAATCACTTACAACGAATACGGTCTCGTCAGTTCTATGTTTATTGAATCTTCTTTCTTGCATTAATTCTCCAGCACCTCCAAAGCATCATCTTCGACAGTAAGATCACTACAACCTCTCATCTTCCGACTTACTCATATCCTCTGATAGTCCAAAATCCTCTCCCGGTCGAACTCACGCTCGACAACATAGCAGCTAATGCCGGGCTCAATGGTACCGTTGTCGCCACTTTCACGCAGTCGTTTCCCTCGCCGGGCTTCGTTGTGCCCGCGCTAGGCACTGCATCGGGCACTTTCAGCGGTGTTGTGCTTCCCCAGGGTGCGGTGGGCCTGCTCGCAATCATTCCATATGGGGTCCTTGACCTTTCTAGTATCGATGCGAGCTCTCGGTGAGTGGCCTCGATTCGCATGGCCATTTCACTCCTCGTCAGAGTGTTAAGGTGGGTAGCCCATTAAATGAGTGGTGGCTGATGTTGTTTCGCATTGGGATATGTAGGGTACTCACCAGTTCTGGGACGGGCGGTATTGCAGTCCCTCTTGACGGCCTTGCGCAGAGCGTCACCACTGAGTGAGTAATTATTTCTGAACCAGTGATAGGCCATGATCTGACCCACATTATTAGGTATTCTATCTCATCTTGCTCGCCTCCTTGACCGCTGTTAGGGAAAATTATTACTTCCCAACTTTGTCCCAACTTGTTCCCAACGTCAATTTATGGGGGATTTAAATTGTAACATGAACTTTGGAATTTTTTTTGGGCTCTTTATTACCTTACATATATCTTCATATGGTGGATTAATGGACATGGTTTTCCAACGGACGCTTCGTCGAAAATATCATGGCAAGAAACGATCCTTGATGGCAACCGCGGCATGAACGATTCCAGTAGATTACATAAGCCACGCGTGCTCAACGTTTGACGCGGTGACCTGACACCGTTCAACGTCAACGTTCAACTCCCGTTTCAACCTCTTTGCCATCGCCTGCGTACTATGGTACCTCTACATAGCTTCTGCCTTTCCGAAAGCTCAGTATCGTTTTCTGGGGTACAACAAACCGGATCTATGGGCGGCATACAAAGTGACCGAGAATAAAACAACGATTTTCCTACACCTACTCGCAGCTCGTTCCGTCCCCCCCGAACCGTAACCCGTTTCAAAGATCTCTTGTTTTTTATTCTGATACAGGACAATCCCGGTTGTGCTTATATGTTATATGTGCTCCGAATCTATGGGGAAATGTCCTCGAATGTATGCGACTGCTCTCAAAACTCGAGTCTCTACTGTATACGCTGACCTACGCTGACAGGTAATGTGAAAACCCCCAAGCATCGAGCAATTCCCGAGCTTATCTCAACTATTTCTCAGCTTTTACTTCCCCTTGGACATGGCGCCATCGCGGTCATAATGATAGGACCATTGTCACTGACATGATGAAATCCCGCGAAGTATGTATGACCACACCTTGACATAATTTGGAACATGCTCGCTGCTACTCTTTGCGTCTAGACCGCTTCCGCATAAGGTTTCTTTCTTGAACTCGCTATACTCCGGGGTCGGACAATTCGTTTCAATTATGACATACCTCGATTGTTCAGAAGTTTTGGACGATCAAAAATAACATAAATTGTCTTCCCTCTGAATCATAGATGTCTTCTTTATCTCGCTCCTTCTCCACTTCCAAAAGAGGAGAGTACGATGGTCCGCTTCTATGCTCTTCTTTCTGTCGCCACTGCATTTTTCTCTGTATCCTTTGCTCGATGTCAAGTTGTCGAGTCTCGTGAACTGTTACCCATCCCTAGCCTCAGTGTCATTAGCTTCACAGGCATTGATGCATTTATCACTGTTTGTGTCTTCCCTAAACCTCGATCATCGTCTCTACCTTTGCTTACGACGTCTTTTAGATCGACACACTTGTTACCAATACAATCTCGTCAGTTCTACTGTTATGAAGTCTTCCAGCTTGTGCTAACTCTACGTCTTCAAGTCTCAATATCAGCAGTATGAACTTCCTCCCTTCTCGTTTTTGACTTGCTCACATACATCTAATAGTCCAGAATCTCCTCCCACTTGAGGTCACGCTCGATAGCTTAGCAGTTGATGCCGGGCTCAATGGCACTGTTGTCGCCACCTTCACGCAGTCATTTCCTTCACCGGGGCTTGTCGTGCCTGCGCTCGGTACCGCGAACTCGGGCACCATTGACAACGTTGCACTTCCCCAAGGCGCGATAGGCCTACTTGCGATCATTCCCTATGGAATCCTTGATCTTTCCAACGTCAATGCGACCACTCGGTGAGTTAGTTCTGTCTGTCTGCTTGTCCTACAACAAGTACCAAATTCAGAGCGGTGAATGGTTGTTGATGCAATTTTTTCTCTGGAATACGTAGGCAACTTAGCATTAATGGAGTGGGTGGCATCCCAGTCCCTCTTAGCGGCCTTTCGCAGACGAGCGTTCCTACCAAGTGAGCAATCTTCCTCAAACTACGCGATGGATGTATTCTGACCACAAGTAATAGCTACTCTCTGGCGTCTTGTGCGCCCTCTTGATTGGCCTTTACTCAGTGGTGCACAATTACATGAGGCAAATCTCGATATTGAAATTTTCTATCAACTTTCTTATTTACCCTGAGTGTCCTCTCCTGTACACTAAACTTATCACACTTCCAATTATTTTAGGGCTGGAATGTTGCTTCTTCTTGTGCTTGCCTTGGCGTCATCTCGGTCATAATAGGACTTCTCAAACCGACATGATAAATCCCGCGAACAAGAGGGTGTGTGAACGAGCCTTCAACCCAGCTTCAAGCCGGAACATGCTCGCTGTTATACTCTCAAGGCCTAGACTGTGGTCGCCTATTGTTGATCATTCCAGTCCGATATTTCGCTATTGGACGATCTGTTATCAGTTGTGACATGCCGAGGACACTTGCTACTTTCTCCTACTAAGAACATGAATTTCGTCTCTTCACGTCACCTGGAAATTGACCCACACACAGTTGCGAACCCTCGACATCCTCTCCAAATCCTCTCGTTTTATTTTCTGCAACCTTCAATTTTTTCTCAAGCTCCTCGATCGATTGTTCAGAAAACCGGCACGAGCAAAAATAATTTGCTGCCAGTGTATAAATGGGCTTGCGTTACAGGTATCTGCTTTCTTTGAGTACTGGTATCAAATTCACAATCGCAAAACGATCAGAAGTACTTACTATGGCCCGTTTTTATGTTTTCCTTGCTGTCGCCATTGGATTCATTCTGTCGTCTGCTGCTGCAGCCGTTGAAAATCGTGATTCCGAAGCTACTTTGCCGCCCCTGACACCCACATCTATTGTCAGTACGTTTCAGGCCTCCGATCTTGTCAAGGATATCAATGCTTTTATCACGGTTAGTATCTTATTCTGGCTTCAATTATCGATACCTCAGCTTATAGCGTCTCACAGATCGAATCAGTTTTGACGAACACGATCTCGTCAGTTCTATGTATATCTATTTGCTGTACCTTCTGCTTATCTCTCAGCTCTTCAAAGCGTCAACATCGATAGTAAGGCGTACTCCCTTTCTTGTCCTGCTGCAATCACTCACGTCCTTCTAATAGTCCAGAACCCCCTCCCGATCGAATTTACACTCACTGAAATAGCAGTTGACGCCCGGCTTAATGGTACAATCTTCGCCACCTTCACGCAATCATTCCCCTCTCCAGGTCTTGCCGTTCCAGCACTGGGTACTGCGAACTCGGGCACCATCGACAACGTTTCGCTGCCTCAGGGTACGCTGGCCTTGCTTTCAATTAGTCATTTTGGGGTCCTAGATCTTCCAAATATGAATGCGAGCATTACCGTTCAGTAAGTGACTTAAATTCCTCTTCGTCTGTGCTATTCACGCCAGCGAACGATGTGAAGAATGGTGGCTAATGCAGTTTCGTCGCGATGTGTAGATTGCTAACCATCACTGGACTGGGCGCTGTCCCAGTTGCTCTGAATGGACTTAATGACACGAGTGTCCCCACCAAGTGAGTATTTTTCATGATTTCTATCGAAGACGTGATCTGACGACACTACCAGTTATTCCATTGCACAACCGCTCAAATGATGGTCAGCAAAATTTGTAAAATTTCTGTCCGGTGCGAACCAGATGCGATTCCGATTTTGCGATCCACTTCGCTGAAGTTTAGTGGTTCAGCAGGGTGTTTCGGATTTTTTCGACTAAGTACTTATATTGAATTCTCCACGGGTGCAAATGCTTGGGCATGGTGGAGAGCATTTCGTCGCAAAACGTTTATATATTCAGTGTTCCAGAGCGCAGCGGGTTCGTAACTTAGAGTTCGTTGAGGGTTCGTATTTGGCTCTTGATTGGCTGGGAACAATTGAGCAAGTTTTTCTATGGGTAAAGTATGTAAGCCCTGTTGCGTGATGATTAACTGACTCGAACTTCGAAAACTTCCCTTCTCACCATCATGGTCATGGCTGTCTACGGTGCGTCATGGGTCCTCTAGCTCTGCATTTCACATGGTTTCCTGCTCTATACATTCTATCTTGCTTTGTGCTCAGACTTTCCACGGGAGCTATCGTATAGGATGTATTCGCACTTCTCACAAAAAGCTCTGATACTTTCAAGTTACTACCCATCTCCGTGATCACTTGACGCACATTTCAACTGCCAATAACGGAACTTTCATCCCCATCCACTGAAAAGATGGCGCAAACTGCCACATCGTCGAACGATTTTACCCACTGTCAAAGACCTACTGACCGAAGAAGGACTGATATATTTAGTGTTAACCATATGGACGCTCTATTATACTGGAAGCAAGACCGAGTATATGTGCCTAAACTGCGGGGCGCAGTATAAAGGTACTGAACCTTTCAAGTGATTTCTATACCGAATCTTTGTAGACTCGCATTCACTCCGACATCTGCATAGCTTGACTTCCAGGTCTTTTCGAACACAATGGCTCGTCTTTCGGCTCTCTTCGTGATTGCTACTAGCTTGCTTGCTGCTGTGACGGCTCTTCCTGCCGAAGTTGATAGTCGTGCTGCTGATTTGGGCGTTGCCGACATCATCAACGCCCTCGGAATTGGTCTCGTCACGAAGATTGATGCATTCATCACAGTCAGTCCGACTTATTTCTCTGATTTGCTTCACTCTCTTAAAGTTCTCTAGCTCGCATCACTGGAGACAAACCTGATTTCGTTAGTTTGAATTTGTTTCACATATTCCAAGTTCATTTATATCATTACCAATTTCTAGCATTGACTTCGACGGTGAGCTTGTTTTATAGATGTCGGCTCCATAAATTCTCATTTTCGATGTTATTTCAGTAAAGAACCCACTTCCAATTGAGCTTACTCTCGACAGCGTCACCTCTCAAGCTGGCCTCAATGGTACCGTATACGCCACGTTCACACACACATTCGCCAAACCCGGCCTTGTTGTTCCTCCTTTCGCAACAAGGAACTCTGGGACAATCGACAATGTTAATCTCACTCAAGGTGCGATTGCGTCTTTGGCGATTATCCCCTTTGGTGTTCTCGATCTAGAAAATAATGCGCAAGTTCGGTGAGTAGAGTGTTCTGGTTATGCATATGTTTGGTCTACTGTTAGCTGATAACGGGGAACCAGAGCGTTGACCATTGATGGTGTCCTCGGAATTCCTATCCCCCTCGATGGGTTGAAACAATCCTCAGTTCCTACGAAGTGCGTTATAGAGAATCCCATTGCTATTGTTAACGTTGCTGATCTACTTCCTCTAAAGCTACACACTTGTGCTTTCTTGAAGCAGTTGCCGACGGTAAAGACTGCACGAGAACGGTTGCAACATGACTCAAGCGCGGTGTTAGCTAGGCTGAAATACAACAATACAATTTTTATGACTTCTCCCAAAGAGTTATCTACTTCACTTCAATATGAAGCTTGTCTCGAGCTGGACTGTATGGTGGCAAGGACTCTTGCATGCGTTATGCATGTTCAAAATTAGCGACGGACGCCACATTAGGCGTTACTATTGCTCAAATAGGCGACGGTGAAAGCTAAAAACAAAGAGTCTTGACATTTGAGAGGTTAGATTTTGATGAATCTTCGTGTAGCGCTTCGAAGTAATTCAGTCGTTATTCAACGGATGTAGGCAGTTAATGCCGCCGTGCGGCTCAATATTTGTTGCCAAAGAAAATCCCCCCTTATGATTGCACTTATAAATAATAACTATAGCTAAATTTAGGCTTGAGCCTAGCGCCCATCCTGGCATTTAAAAATAGGCAGCCCCGTCTCAAGCCAAAATCGAAAACCGTGTTTCGACACAGCTAGAGGAGATGACAGCAATTTTCAGGCTCAATAAGCTGAATTCTCATAGCTCATATATTGACAACAATGTGAAATGGAAGCTCTCTCTCCCACGTAAAAGGCTTAGGAAATAGCGTTTAGCTCTCGCGCAAACTCCTTGAAAATCTCACGAATCTGACAAACGATGACTAAAATTGCCTGTGGGCTCTGGCGTTAACGCCGTATTACTAGTACAACCTCAAAGATCCTCGAGATGGATTGGATAAAACGCGTTATGCTATCACGGTTGCCTATGTAAGTATAGGACGAGATTATATAAATAAATTTAGCAGGCTTGAGTATAAAACAATGGGTGTTCTCTTTCAAAAATTCAAAACAAGCTCTGCATCAAATAACCATAAGCATGTCGCCCTCCAACGCCACTCACTTGATTCTTCTGGCAATGCCAGCCTGGGGTAAGAAATTCGGTTCCAAATTTAATATAATAACATACTTATAATACTTCCTTCTGAACCTCTAGGTCATGTCCGACCTTTGCTAGTGCTAGCCGCAAAGCTCATACTCGAGCGTAACGATCTCGTCTTGACTGTCCTAGTTTCCCCCACCATGATAGACAAAGCGCTTTCGGACGTAACAACCCACTTCGAGGACGCATCTCTAGTGCATCTTCGCGACCACATTAGGTGACCAGCTCGTTGAAGAAGTAATAATAAAAGACTATTATTAATGCTAGTTTCTATCTTCCTATAGGGTCATGGCGGCATTTGATACGCAAGAACTTGATATGTTTAAGGTTATGGGGGAGTTTGTCGCCGCATACCCAACCGCATATAAGACTCTCCTTGAGGAAAAGCCATTTACTTGCGCCAAGACAGGAAGAATTTATGGTGCAGTCCCAGCACCCACTGCTATAATTATGGATGTACGTTCTCCAAGGTCCAATTGAAATTCATAATGAATCATCTACTTCACCTAGTTCATGGGCTTGGGCCAACTGCGCGCCACGCGGGAGATTACTGGTAGCTCTATACCAGTTGTGGCTTGGATCTCTTCGACTGCAGCATCTACTATCCGCCTCTGTGGTCCGCCAGAGATTGGCGGCCTGGGCGATTTAGACGCCCGAATCAGAGCCGAGGTCCAAAGGACAGGCAAATCTGCTGAAGAAATCGGCGAAAAGGTACACGAGTCCTTGCTTCATCAGAGGTAAAATTTATTAACGCATTAACTACAAGATTCTCCGAACGACGGATGGAAGCATCATCAGTGTAGCTGGTATTCCGCCGATGTATGATCATGAATTTTTTCCACAAGATGTGAGTAGACATGTAAGGCAGCAGCCCTATTCATATATTGATACAGCGGCTTCCAGCTTCATCTCCAAGCTCCAATGGCAGACATATCAAGAACTGCGCATCTGTGAGTGCTTCAGATTTTCTTGCAATAATTATTAACAAGTTCAATAATGTCTGTATCGCTCGAACACTTCCGCAGACTCTTAAAAGAAAGCGATGGATTAATTATCACCACCTCCGAGAAATACGAGAACGTAGAATCAGTAAAATCTTTACGGTCTTGGCTCGCAGGCTGGGGAAAGTTTATATTTGCCGTTGGTCCTTTGTTGCCTTTTGGATATAGTAACAGCACTCTCAGCAATAGAGGTGACACTGCTGTTGAAGTATTCTTGGAAAAGTCTCTCCAGAAATACGGAGAAAAATCCGTTCTATTTGTGCATGAGCAAGCTTTTGCCTCTGACACCTTGCTTCTACTTACCATTTATGAAAATAGATATCCTTTGGGACGATCTTCTGGCCGACAAAGCCGGGCTATATCGAGGAACTTATAGAGGCGCTGATCGAGAAAGAATTGCCTTTCGTGAGTCTTATGCTACATCAATCTCGTTCTATTCTCAACAGAAGATTATCAGATCTTCTGCTATGCGTCGCCTTGGGCAAACATACCTGATGAGCTACAGAAGAGGGTCGAATCTTCAGGCTTGGGCCTACTAACCAAATGGGCCCCTCAGCAGTATGTTTTGACCCATAAAGTAAGGGAAATTCTACATATTTTTCAAATATGCTGCATGCTAAGTAATTATGTGCTGGCAGTCTGTCGGCTGGTTCATGACCCATGGCGGTCACGGAGGGATCACAGAAGCGCTTGCAAGTGGCATTCCTTTGTAAGTCCTCCCATCGCGCCAACTAATTCCACTGCTCACATTCAGGGGCATTTCGCAGAATCGGGTGGCCATTTTCAGCTGACCAGCCTCTCGGCATCGCCCAGCTCGGGGAGCAGAAAGTGGCCATCGAGCTCTTCGAGGTACGCACCGGCGAGCACGGCTTGAAGCCTATCCGCAGACTCGGTGACCGTGCACCCATTGGTACGCGTGAAGCTGTCGGGCGCGAGATCAGAGAGATGATCGACCTTGTCCGGGGACCGATGGGAAAGGAGCTGGCACTGAATGCCGCGCGTTTTAAGAAGGAGATCGCAGAAGCCTGGGAGGAAGGCGGTGTTGGGAAGAGAGAGCTGCGTGCGTTTTTGGCGAAGTTCGTGGATCGCGCTGCTTAGACGCACCATGGAATGAAATATCGTGTAGTATCCCTTGAGTATCCCAGCTACTTACTGTTCCCGCTATAGCCTCAATGAATTTATAGTTTACTTCTAACTCTGTGCGGTGTGGTTTAGACCTGAATTCTTGGAAGCAAAGTTCCTTCCTGGCGGCATTGCTGTGTATAAAATTTGGTTGAGCTGGCACAGTGTACATTGGTACAACCTCCTGTACTGAACTCGCAATGGAATCGCGGAATCAAACGTGCGACGCGTGGGCGCATATGTTGTACGCGTCCGCCTCGCGACGACGGTCGATCTAAAATTAGAAAAGACCCATCTGGTGTACAATCGATAAGTATTCTTGCGCAAATTTATGCTTCCAAATCTTGTCCAAATCTCAAGAACACAGCTTTGATTTTTGGAAAGGTTGCAGTAATAGGAAGTATTGTGCAGAATTTTGGTTCATCTGCGGTACGAATCCTCCGAGTAAAATTGCCGGTGGAGTACATATGACGTTTCAAAATTTCATATCTCACTACTTCAATCAATATCTCGACGAATTTGCTAGCCACTCTAGGTGCTGCAGGCGATACATTCCGACAAAATGATATATAAACGAATAAAAAATAACAGTTCGCAACTTCCAGCTAGGTTGGCCACCGAAGCACTTTGACGTCTGATCATGTCGGCGCGCACCACAACAACTCATTTAATCCTTGCAGCGATCCCAGCGTGGGGTAAGATTTCTGGTCCCCAGATTTCATGCAGTAACACTCTAATGGATTATCATCTTCTTTCTGAACCATAGGCCATATCAGACCTTTGCTAGTCCTGGCTACGAGACTGGTGCTTGAACGCGATGATATCGTTTTGACTGCCCTCCTTCCCCAACTATGATCGATAAAGCGCTTTCGGATGTAGCCACACTTTTCCAAGACGCGTCGCGAGCACATCTTCGTGAAAGCATTAGGTGATTATTCCTGCTGAAGCTGTGACTGAAGTCGATTGTTGACGTTGGTTTTTATCTTCTAACAGGGTTGTCGCGACTTTCGATAGCGAGGATCCTGATATGTTCAAGGTCTTGGGAGGGTTCATTGCCACGTACCCCACTGCATATCAGACTCTCCTTCAGGAAAAGCCAATTACCTGCGCGAAGACAGGAACAACATTTGACCCGGCCCCAGCGCCCACCGCAATTATTATGGATGTAAGTTCTAGCTCTACATTGAAATGTATTTGATATGTAAGTTCCCTGTTTCTCCTAGTTCTTTGCCTTAGGGCTTTTGCTCGCCACGCGAGAGGTTTCTGGAAATACCATACCTGTCGTGGCCTTTCTGTCGTCTACTGCTGCCTCGACCATCCGCCTTTGTGGCCCACAAGAGATCGGCGGCCTTGGGGATTTAGACGCGCAAATTCAAGCCGAAGTTGAAAGGACAGGCGAACCTGATGACGAAGTTGGCGAGAAGGTACGCTCATTCTCCTGACTACGCTTCAAATGTGGGCATTATTAACGCCCTAATCGCAAGATTTATCATGCGGCTGATGGGAAACTCATCAATATAGCTGGTATCCCCCCAATGTACGATTACGAATTCTTCCCGCAGATTGTAAGCAGGAATGATGGAAATGTTGTCTGAATAATATTGACGCTGAAGCACCTAGCTGCCTTACAAAGTTCCGTTATCGCCCTTAGCACGAGCTGCGCATGTGTGAGTGGTCGCATTCTCGTTTCTTATTTTCAGTTATTTTCCTCTCATTAATCACGTTTCCTCCAGATTCTTCAAACAAAGCGACGGGGTGATAATCGCCACGTCCGAAACATACGAACATGCAGAATCTGTGGAGGCCTTCCGGTCTTGGTTCGCTGGTTGGGGCAAACCCGCATATGCTGTGGGCCCTTTGCTGCCTATCGGATACGGCAGCACCTCCGTTAGCAGCAGGGGTGACACCGCCGTCGAAGTATTCTTGGAGAAGTCCCTCCAAAAACACGGGGAAAAATCTGTTTTATTCGTAAGTCATCTTTCATCTTTTTTATATATTTAATACTTGTCCTTACCTTCCTCCATTGAGATATCCCTCGGAACGCTGTTCTGGCCGACCAAGCCAGAGTATGTTGAGGAACTTATCAACGCGTTGATTGAGAAGGAAATGCCTTTCGTGAGTTTTCCTGGGCTACATCTGCCTCTTTTTTTTTCTCATTGAGGGTATCAGGTCTTTTGTCTGGCATCAGTCTTTGCGAACGTATCCGATGAACTCCATAAGAAAGTCGAGGCGTCGGGCTTGGGCTTGCTAACGAAATGGGCGCCTCAGCAGTATATTTTGACTCATAAGGTATGGAGAGCACTGCATATGACCTAATACATGTCGAATCCTTACCGCGCGTTCAAAAGTCCATCGGCTGGTTCCTAACCCACGGCGGTCACGGCGGCACCACAGAAGCGCTCGCAAACGGCATCCCTCTGTAAGTCTCCCCTCCCCTCATCTCCAACACAAACCCTCCAATCCACATCCCTTACTCCTTACGCGTCCCGCAGAATCGGCTGGCCGTTCATGGGCGACCAGCCCATCGGCTTCGCGCAGCTCGCGGAGCAGAAGGGCGTCGCCGTCGAGCTCGTCGAGGTGCGCACCGGCGCGCTCGGGCTCCGGCCCATCCACCGGCTAGGCGGCCGTGCGCCCGCGGGCACGCGCGACGCCGTCGCGCGCGAGATCCGCGCGGTGATCGACGAGGTGCGGGGCGAGAAGGGGGCGGAGATGGCGCGGAATGCGGGGCGCGTGAGGGAGGCGATTTTGCAGACGTGGGAGGAGGGCGGGGTCGGGAAAAGGGAGCTGCGGGCGTTTTTGAAGAAGTTCGTGGATCGCGCTGCTTAGGCGCGCCGGGTGGAGGGTTTGGATGTTTTTGGTAGAGCTTGTTCCTAGAGGTTAGAGTATTGGGGCGCACAAGGGGCACATGTGTATTTTATACCGGAGAATGAGCTGCTGACCCTGAGTCTGAAGGTTGATCCGGGGTGTGTTTGATAAATTCGCTAAATCCGATGGCGCTCCTCTGTCTTCCTCTGTACTCCATACGCACAGCACATTTTATCGATGATAATCAATTATCAAGATGCCCGCGATAAATAGTGACGAAAAGGGCGGCGCGTGTAGCATGGCGCGGTAGCCGACGGCGCAGACCTTGACACAGTGGATTCGAAATTTGCTGCGACTTGAGGTCTTCAACGTTTGAATGCGCGCACTGCTAATTCCAGCCCGAGGATATAATGTATACTACAACGCAGAGGTAGGGGTTATATATAAAGCTCTGAAAATACAAGTAGAGAAGAACAGTAGGGTTTTAGAGTCCAGGGTATTTCGAATGCGGCGGCATCGCAGAGGTTCGGATGGTCCATCGTCGTCGGTGTGTCGTGCGGGATATTCAAAGTAGGTCTAGTGTGTGCTGGGGTCGTTAAAGTATTCGTAATAGCGAGATGAAGAGGTAAGAAAAGGGGCTGAGATGGCATGCACCAGTGAAGCTGATGACACCCGACGTCCGTTATCCCCCGCTCGAATGTCCCATCCAAAACCAAACTGTCCTTCCGAGAAAAGTAGAGAGAAAAAAACAGACCGCAGCCCCCCAATTACATGTCTTCACGGCAAATACTTTTTATTGTGTCCGACGGCCCAGCCCACATAGCGCCAGGGCAGCCTTGAACATGTCGTCGTCGTCGACGCCTTTCGGCAGCACGCCCGTCACCGTCGCCGCGGTCATCGCCATCAGACTGGGGGCGCTGTCGCCGCCGGTCCGCTGCCAGCGGTGGTCGTCCTTGCCCCAGGTGCTCGGGGGCGTGATCGCCTCGTGGTCGTCGTCCTCGTCCGTCAGGTCCACGTCCATCACGCTCCCGCTGCTGCCCTCTCTCCGCGGCGGCCGCGCAACGTGCGAGCGGCTCCGCTGCTTGTGCACCGTGCGGCCCTTGCTGCTGCTGCGCGCGAGGTTTCTCCCTGACGTGCTGGGGCCGCTTTGCCCCGCACTATGCGAAGACCCCGCATAGCCTGTGCTCATCCCGCTCGCGTAGCTGTCCTTGTCCGCGAGGCGCGCGGCGGCGCACGCCCACTCGAGGGTGCGCCGCGTCTTGGCGTTCTTCCCAAAGTCGATGAACTCGCGCGCGGGGGGGCTGATCGGGGGCGCGAGCGGGGAGGATGGCATGTTGTCCCAGATGGCGCCTGGGTTATCCTGCCTGCGCGACGGCGTGCGCGGGGCGGCGGCGCGGAGCTCGGAGCGCGAGGCGACGCGGTCGAGCGTGGGGCGCGCGGTGCCGCGGCTGCTGACGCTGAAGGGCGGGCTCGACGTGGACGTGCGCGAGACGGTGTGGTGCGCGCTGTTGTGCAGGCTGAAAGTGTGCAGCGTGCTGGTGATGTTCGGGACGACGTTCGGGCTCGGCGCGTTCGCGTCCGGGTTGCCCGCCTGCGCGGTCTTGCGCTCCGTCTGCCGTTTGTTCTGGAACCAGATGGTGACGGACTTGATCTCCCTGCACGCCGCACACGCGTCAGATCGGGTAGGGCGGCGGGGGCAGGGCGCGGGAAAGACTCACATTCCGCCGGTCCTGGCGACGGCCTCGCGGTCCTCGCGTGACGGGTGCGAGTTTTGGTGGAAGAGGTTCTCGAGCATGGTGAGCTGGACGTTGGTGAAGCGTTTTCGCGTGCGGCGCGTGCTGCCGATGACGGTGACGGTGGTGGAGCTCATGGACGCGTCCTCCTCGGACGACACGCTTGCGCATGACGAGGTGCGGGACAGGGGCGCGGGCGGGGCGAGGGCGGCGGGGACGTTGTGCATGGTGGGCGCGGGGTGGTGGTGGTCGGGAGCAGCGAGGAGGTCGTTGCGGGGGACGACGTGGGGGTATTTATGGTGGACGTTTAGGTTGATGAAATAAATCCCAACCTAAACGAAATTTATCCTGCTGATATCAACGCGTTGAACATCACGTGCTCTCGCGTTTTGGCGATCACACGCTTGCCCCTTTCATTTCGTTTTTTCTGGAAACCGTCAGGGGAACCACGCATGGCTGGGTGCAAATAGACGCGTTTTTCGCGGTGGCGCGCTCGCCGCAGGTGGAGGGAGCGCGCTCAGACTCAACAAGCGCCCAACCTCCTATGTTGCGACGCGGGCGCTCCACGTCCCGCGATTATCTCAATTGAATCCTGCCCTATTTCAAATACGTTATTTGGTTCCGTGTGTATCTATTTATTCTATCAAGCGCTCGCTCCAATGGGGCTCCTGAGTTTGATTCCGTGAGCCCTGGCCCCTGGCTGCTCCGTAGGTCGCATAAAAAAACATATCGCAGCGAAGACGCAGCTTTCTATGTAGGAAAACTGTCCCCAGAAAGTTTACTCATTCAACTTGATTCTGGAATTACCCATCATGTATGACAGCAGAGCATAAGTAATTAATGTACGTGGCAACAGAGCGTTCTAATGGTAATTACTGTCGGCTGTGTAATCACGGCATGCCGGGCATGATGGACTTTTAGTCTCCCGTAGGCCTCCGTAGGCAGACTTCGATGGGTTGATGATGAGGCGAGAACTTTTAGTCCAGGGACTCCAGGCTGCCACTCGCCCAGGGCAGAAAGCTGCTATTTTGAGGTCGCGGAAGTATATTGGGCAGTATCCGCCGTTCCTAGGTTCGCAACTAACAAAAAGTAGTAGAAAACGATACCACCAACTCTTCCACTAGCGTGGTGGAAACCTCGGAAGCCGAGGAAAAAAACCCAACGATACGCTGTATGTATGGTCAGGTCTTGGTCAATTAGAGTATTAAGGCGCGTACGTACGCTCGAAAAGGCCGCGAGAGTTCCTAATCAAGTTAGAAACTCGTACTTTAAATTCGAACGAAGGTAAGGCGAGAACCCACGAGGGTTCGAGCGACGAGTTGAGACTCCAGGTGACAGAAACACCTTCATTACACACGGGCCGCAGAATGGTCGAGATCCGGGCACTGAATGTGTCGTCCAAAATATGCAAGCCCCGGAGCTCACTGCAGTCTGAGATGCACAGAATACAACAGGACCGCACAAAATGGTGCACAAAACGCTAGATCCGGACACGCAACTACTCCATCGCTGCAGAAGAACGCAAGTCAAGAGGCGCCTGAGCAGAAGGTTTAGGGTTTCTGCAGTCATTCAGGAACTTGGGGATGAACGTCGAGCGTCGAGCGATGGGAATTTGGAAAGGCAAACCGCGGCTTCAGAGAAGGGAAGAAGACAAGGACAAGCATGGGAGGGATGAATCGAATCATTCCGTCGATTCAGTGCACTCCAGCTTGGTCAGTCGGATGCAAAAACCCAATTTGAGTTCCATGTTCGGGACGGCGTTGTTCGTCGAGAGTATAGCACGGCGGAGGAGTCATTTCCGGAAGATGGACAGAGGTGGAGATGGGACCGTACAGACTGTGGCTTCTCAGGAGAGAAGGGCCAGGCGTTTTTTGTCCAATGATTTGCTGTATTCCGGGTTTACTGAGGCAGTGTGTAGTGGATATCTAATTGTGGCATTGTTCACTGTCGAAAGGCGGGATATGTCTACACAAAGAGCAAGGAATTTGATCATCGGAAAGAGTGGATGCTTCTGGGTGCGACCATCAAGATGAGTACGGTATGTTTGTCGTCCTTTTGTCACCTTTTTGATCCACGTCTTTTTTGTTCCCATTCGCAGTTTGTAGCTCGGAAAGCGGAAAATGCTGGTCGACCGCGAACAAGGGCTGTGAACGTCAGCTCCAGTGATAACATGCACCAATTCTTGATCATCCATTGTGAATGAGCCAGACCACCCCAAGTTTCCAATTTGAGTCGCTGCGCGCCAAATACCAGAGGCACCACCCAGATGTATGAGATAGCAAGGATATTCCCGTATCACGATGCGTCCTATCGATGCCACAGAAGGATAGGGAGATCTCCGTGATTTGGGCATATGAAGTTTCTTCTGTGGCCTTCCAAGTGCTGATGATGGAGGGATAGATAAGTGATGGCGTCAGAGGCAAGGGCAGTGCCTGGCCTGCCCTACCTGGCCGTCCCGGAGGTTATCGATTATCTTGGAGAACAGTGGAAACATGGGGGCGTGCTGCGTAGACGGCCTCTTCTGGAGGGCTTGGTTAGCGGTAGGTTAAGCGACGTGCAAGACAGCCTTTTGGGTGTAGAGCGCTCAGCGCTGGGAGCATAAATAGTACGTAAGTCATGCTGCTGTTGTGTCTTGTTCGGGAAGATAGTTGGGATACATTTATGCATGATATGGTCGCGGTTGTGGTTCAAGCGTTCAAGGTGCAAGATGTGGATAAGAAATGTGGGCGAAAACAAAAGAAAAAAAGACGCTTGAGGCCGTTGTTGATCGCAGCCGTGACGGTGGAAAGGAGAGTTGAAAAAGGACAACACAGCCTTCATTTCATCTTCCATCTCCATCGTTCTGTCCATTGCTCGCCATTCAACATCTACTACATTCCTTAAGTTTATATTCCCCACCACGAGGCAGCTGCACCGATTGGCCAGTCTCTCCGGCCTCGAGGCAACAACAACCACGACTCGTGGCCACCAGCACGCCCCATATCGTCCCTTTTTTTTCGACACCCAAGCCTCACCCTCTCTCCGTCGCCACCCAACCGTAGCTGCTCGGAAATCGCACACAGCGTCCGTCAAAGCTCAGAATAGCCGCTGTTTCTTAGATTGTCATTGGATTTACTATCTCCAGCACGCTCAACTGCTCTCGACGATCAACAAAAGAGACCTTCCGCAGCTTTCTTTCCGGCTTCAAGTTGGCTTTTGAGATTTTTTGCGACAGAAGAAGCGCGCTAAAGCACAGTCAAGCGAGGTAAATACCCCATAGGAAACCCCGCGAATCTGGCTCAACTCCCCACCTAGAACCGTCTAGCTCGTATACCACTGCCGAACAGCATCGTTCCAATAAATTCAATATTGCTGAGCACATACAATTCGCAACACACGTTCGAATTTCGGCCATCTGCATTGGGTTTGTCTTCCATTCATTATCCCTATCCTATCCCACATTCGACCCCCCACTCCACCTCAAATCGATCAGTCAGCTACACTTGCCAGCCTTTATACGTGCCACTCTATTTTCTCGATCCATCACTCGGTAGATCATCAGGGAAGGAGTTACCACAGGGTCCAGATTCACCGCAGACGATCGCTCAGCCAAAGTCCAGTCTCCGTCCGCATTCCCATCGTATCCAAACCGACTCGCTCTATACCAACCACTCCGTTACTCCCACAACCACGACGCAAACAACTGTCTTTCATTAATAGCAGAACAGGATGAAGGCCCTTGATACCAATCTTCCTGCATCCTCTAGACGAGGACCAGTCCGCATGGATACCCAGGATGGTCCATGGAGCGTCAGCGTCGCCGAATCTCCCTATGATTCCCATTCTTACTGCCTTTATATCAAGAGTGAGTTTCTGCATTCTGTCTTGTTATTTTTTCTATTTCTATTGGGCGCAGCAGTCACCTGCTCGTTCGGACCTTCCCTTCTTCTTGCTCCAACGTTCCATACACACCATCATCATTCGAACGCCGCTGTTTACACATTACTCTTCATGAATCATCACCATCGTAATCTAAATCTAAAATGCCATGCCCTATCCCTTGCGATCCTCTAACGTTGATTTATGATGCTAATCGACTCCGTAACAGCCCCCACCCACAACCTCACCCTCACTCGTACCGCCATGGAGCTGGTCGAGCTCGATGTCAAGCTCCGCCACTGCCACCCCAACGTCAAGGTCCCGACACTGCCGCTGAACGCGGACGCCCTCCCCGCGCCGCCCAAGCGCAAATCGACGTTCCTCACCACGCTTTCGCGCCTCGCCTCGCCGACTTCGTCCAAAGCGCACCGCCAAGCGAGCGGCACGAAGCGGCAGCCCTCTTCTGGCCACCCTACGCCCCTCACCAGCCCGAGCCAAGAGATCGCCGATCCCTTTACCTCGTTCTCGTCCAGCGCGGATGGTTCGCCGACCGATGGCGCCGCGAGCAAATCGAACCTCGCGAGCAGCGTCGCCAGCGCGAACGCGTCGTCCTCCTCCGCGGCGATCGCGGCGTACCTCACGACGCTGTCGAACACGCCCGCGCTGCGGATGGACCGGCTCTGGAAGCGCTTCGTGCGCGTGCGCACCGACGACCTCGAGAGCGTGCGCGTGGAGCGCGCGATCAAGCGCGTGCGGTCGGACTTGGCGGCGCATGTCGGGGGCATCCCGACGGCGAAGGAGAAGGAGAACGTGATGAGTGCCGCGAGCAGTGCCGCGCCGAGTGAGGCCGGGAGCATATACGAGAAGGAGGAGTGTGATCAGGATCACGATTATACGCAGCTGGCGAGCCATCAGGAAGTGCACGGCGAGGAAGAGGAGGCCGGCGAGGGCGATCCATCGGAGAAGGCGAAGATCGCAGGGGAGGAGCCGAACGACGCAACTGCCACGGGTGCTCCAGCTGCGGACGGGGATGAGGTCGAGGCTGCTCACAACCAGGAAGAAAACGAGGCGGAGCTAAGGGCAGCAGGCGAAACGGCACCCCAAACCCCTGACGTGCTCATGGCCAACAACCGCGTTCATAGATCCCAGTCGCTCGATCCCGACAAATCGCACCGTCTTTCGCGCGCGTATACCACCTCCGTGCCGAGTCAAAGCGGCGCCGAGTCGCAGACAGGGGACGAATCGTCCTCTTCTGCCGCCCTCGATGGAGGTGCCAAGCGGCGTCGCAAAAAGCGCACTTCGTCCGGCAGGGGCACGCCCAAGGACAGAGAGCCCAGGAAGTCGCAGCGCAAGGTCGTCATCGACGACTTTGAGATGATGCGCGTGCTGGGCAAAGGATGCGCGGGCAAGGTTTTGCTGGTCCGGCATAAGGTGACGCAGGATCTGTTCGCGCTGAAGGCAATCACGAAACGACATGTGTTGGCGCACCAGGAGCTGCAACATACACTCACGGAACAGGCGGTGCTAAAGCGGATGGCGGCGGAGAGTCGCGATCCATTTGTGGTCAAGCTGTGGTGGAGTTTCCATGATAAGGAAAATTTGTTTTTGGTTATGGTGCGCAATTTCTTTTTCATTTATTTTGGAGAGTCATTGACGATATGTGATGCGCGCACAGGACTTCCATCCCGGCGGTGATCTTGCGACTCAACTCGCGCGATGGGGCCGCCTCGGCCGGGATCGTGCACGGTTCTACGCCGCCGAGATCGTCGAGGGCGTCGAAGGGCTGCACGCCGCGGGCGTCATCTACCGCGACCTCAAGCCCGAGAACATCCTCATCGGCGCGGACGGGCACATCGTGCTCACCGACTTTGGTCTCTCCAAGGAGTTCCCCCGGCGGCACAACGCCGTCGTGTCGGCGCGCGGGAACGAGTTCTACTCCTCGGTGCCCGGCACGCCCCAGCCGGCGACGCCGCCGTGGATGAAGGCGGACCGGAATGGGGAGCTTGCATTTGGCTGGCCGGGGCAGCCGATTGGGCATACGGACTCGACAACGACGTTTTGTGGGACTGCGGAATATCTTGCGCCGGAGGTGATTCAGGGACTGCCGTATAGCTATGAGGTCGATTGGTGGAGCTTTGGGACGATGTTGTATGAAATGCTGACTGGGATTGTGAGTCTTATCATTCTCTGGTTTTGCGCGTTACGAAAGGAGTGAGGATGGTCATTGATAAACCTTTCTTATTTTCGTGTAGACGCCGTTCTGGGCCAATAATCACTCGGACATGTACGTTCGCGTGTTGCAGGATGAGCTGCAATTCCCAGACGATAGGGCTATTGATCAAGACACAAAGAGCTTGATTCGCGGTGTGAGTGTTCTATATTCCAAGAATTCTGGCGTATGTTAATAGCTGCTCCTTCATGTAGCTCCTTCAACGGGTACCGTCGCTCCGAATTTGCGAACCTAGAATAAAAAAGCACCCTTATTTCTCCATGATGTACGTCCTTCCTACCAGAGTCTGTACTCGAACTGATGTGATGCTACAACTACCAGTGACTGGACTCATGTATATTATAAACGCTACATACGTGAGTACATGGAAATCTTCGTGTATTTTGGACAACTTGCTAATATCCTTTACAGCCCCCTATATCCCACCTATTGATCCGTCGAACGCCAGCGATACCCAGAATTTCGATGAAACTTTCTTGGACATGGAACCCGTTCTAGACGAGTTCAACGAAAACGACGCCACTGATACAGATCAGGAACCGCAGACAGATGTGGACCGCACAGACGGCGAGGAAACAAGCACGACGCCATCGCAGTCTCGCAGTTCGTCAGTTCGGCCAATAGCCCGGCAGACTCTTCCAGAGGATGATGACGTAGATGTGTTCGACGGTTATTCGTTCAAAGGCCGCCACTCCGTTCTCATTGATGACGACGATGAGGAAGAAGATGCTTCTGGCTCGGAAGAAGGCTCGGACGAGGGCGCCAACGATGATGACGAGGCGCTTTCTATTATCCAAGGATTGGAGGACCATGCGGCGCAGCTTGAGGGTACTTTGCGTGCGGAAGATAGCTTACAAGATGAAGGTCCCGAGCCTAAGACGCCTGAAGCTCGCCCGGCCGCCCTTCCATCCGTTAGTGGGTCAACATCCGCCCTGCCCGCTATTCCAGAGGCTGTGCCTCGTGCACCTGCATCAACACAAGGTGTTGGAATCACGGAATCGCTACGGGCAGAAGAATCCAAAGACGAGGAAGATATCAAACCATCAGCGCCCATTGACCTTACCTCGCCCGCCAAGGTTGATGCGAATGACAAAGCTATCACAGCTACACCACCACCCCCTCCCAAGGCTTCACTGCCCCGGCCAGCAGTCGTCAACCGGTCCGCCCGCGGTCGCCGCGAAAAATCAGGTGTACCTGCGCTCGACCGGTATCTGTCAGACGCTGTGGACGAAGATACCGAGGCGACGGAGGCCGAGCGCGAGGAAGACGAAGACTGGGACTTCATCGAAGCCGCTGATGGCGAGGACAGGAACGGCGCCAAGGGCACGAGTCTCTTCGCGCGTGGTGTCGTGGACCGCTACCGCCTGGCTGTCTTCCGCAAGGCCTCGACGCCCAACGCTGCCAGAGCTCGTGCGGGACAGCGGACAGCATCAGGGATATCCGAACTGTCGGCGACGTCGGAAGCGGGTTCGCCCTCACCGTCACAGCGGCGCGGCAGGACCGCGGGGCTCCCATTCAGGAAACAAACGCGGCAGTTCTTGCGGCCAAAGTCGCCGCCCCCTTCTTCCTTCACCTCGAAATCCGCCAGGTCGGTATCGCAGTCGGCGTCAGCTTCAGCGTCGAATACACTCTCTGCGGCGTCAGTCTCTTCTGCTGGCGGTCTGCTTACCCCCTCAGTTTCTGGTGGGAGCACATTTGGCATTTCTCATTCGTTGAAGTCAAAAGAGTCTGCGCTGTCTATGGGTGCTTTGAGCCAGTCTTCTGATCAATCAGGAAATGGGCAATCTGCGGTTCTTGTGGAAGCTCCCGAATCTATGAAAGGCTCGCCGCAATCGAACGGTGCAGAAGTAAAATACAAGACGAAGAAGCTGCGAAAGTACAAGAACAATGCTGAGAAAGTGTTCTCTCTATTCTCATCTCCTCGCCAGCAATCAACATGATTCGAATACGCCCAAATCAAATATCGCTTTCGTCCGTCTCTCTTACTTATTGTCAAATCTAAAGCATGCAACCAACTTGTCGAACTCAAACAACAATCCTTTCTATGCATTTTCAGTTTCAATATCTTCATCCGTTATCGTCGCTTTATCATATTGCCACCTAGTTGTAATGGCTTTCACACTCTCTATATCGCTGAATTTTTCCCTTTATTATTATTGTTTGGCTGCTTATCATCGTTAGGCAATTCGAGGAAGGATGAACAAAAAATCTTTCCTCGTCTGATCTCTTACCTTTGCATCATTGCTATGACCGCCGACCTAGAACGCTCTCCTCTCTTTTAATTATTACCAGTCTCTTCATTAGTTGGAATATTTTTGCATGTACGGGTTTTATATCGCCTACGTTTACACTCACTTGGACAAAATTGAAGAAGTTAAATATTGCCTTGGCGCGCGAAGGCCTTTTGGTTTCAACGAAGATTCTGTCGGCCCTATGTAAGTAGCTAAGCTCAACACGGAATGTATAGCCACACCGTGACGGTGTAATGCTGTAAGTGGGCAACGGTTTCATCAAACGAGGCAATATCATCAAACGAGGCAGAACCAGTTGTGGGAAATGTTTTATGGGTCAATTTTACGACAAGCCATTCCTTCCTCTCAACCATATTCTACAAGTGATAATCAGAGGCGAAAATGCCGCGCGAGAACAGCCTGGACGAGTCGGATACTAGGTCGCTGACACCAGACATCGGCGAGGAGGAAGTTGTGGTCGCCGCCGCTGGCTCCCCTATCTACTCCACCTTCCCCGAAGCAAAAGATGTCCCTCAGCCTCTGGATCTTGCTCGAGTCAAATCTGCACAGTCTAAGAGGTCCCTACACTCCAGGTTTTCTATGGCCCATCCTTCGGCCAATGCTATTCCAATGACATCCCCAGGACGGCCCAAGCTTGCCCCGAAGGAGAGGTTCCGCGCGGCGGCCCGCAAAGTGCTGGCGCTGCACCGTGGCACGACAACTATGCTAGGCGCCGGAAAGGTCGGAGCAGAGCCAGGAGTCGATCCAAGTCGGCCTGCTGTCGATGCTGCGTACAGACACATCCATCAGGAGTGCGAAATCGAAATCATGGACTATTCCGCCGTCAGGAGCACTTCTCGCAAGATGAATAACAATGAGTTTGTGCAGTTCATGAACATGGGATCTTCAGACCCTCCTCCAAGGGAGCCATGGGTGAAAGTGAGGTGGATTAATATTGGAGGGGTGAGCTGGGATGTGATTAAGGCCCTTGCAATCGAATATCGTTCGTCTTTTCCTTGCTATTCTCGATTTATTTTCGATCGATTATATTTAGATCTCCATCCCTTGGCATTGGAAGATGTATTCCACGGACAGTCTGGGAATCGTTCCAAGGCAGACTATTACACCAAGCACCTTTTCCTGCGCGTTCTCGCTCATGAACTTGTGGAGGATGACCAAGTTCCTTTTGTTGGAACAGGAGCAGTTACCGATGGCCCTCGTACATCATCTCCTGAGGCCATATCCTACTCCAGTCCTGAAAAAGGAGTGACTCTTGCTGATTCTGGCGAATTAACGGAGAACGGAGGCGTTTCTACTTCCTTCTCGTCAATTTCAAAACGACAATTGCCAAAGCGGTCGCCCATTCTGCCTACTACTCGTAACGATGGAAAACCCGTATACAACAGGGGCCCACCTCCCAAAGAATTCACGATCATGGCGGCAAAGGAGGCTGCTGTGAGTACAATTTTTCGCCCTTTCTTCTCCTCGACATCATCTAATGGATCAATTATTGTTAGTTACAGGCGCAAAGTGTAGAACGCAAGGAGGACGAAGCCGCCGTCGAGACCTTGAAAAAGGTTTTACTCAGAAATACCTTGATATTTTGAAGATACAGTGCTAATCACATATGCTATATAGGGCTCCAGAGTTAATGTCGCTGTATCACCCATGTTTTTTTTCTTGTTCCGAGATGGCAGGTTTCGTTTCCTCGTTGCCATACCTGCCTTCTAACTGTGACCTTCTATCTAGGGACTGTCATTTCTATCCGTTCAATGCCAAATCTGAACTTCACCCTCCCTATTTCTTACCGTCTGAAAAGCAGAGACACCGTGCTGAGGAAATCGGCTGATCCATCACTCCTCATCCATGCTCTCCTTGATCTCAGTACGCCCCTTCTACCGCTACGAAAGACACAGACTGATATATCTATTTTGAAGTCGTTGATAACGCCATTCAGGTTATTGACAGATATCATTCCAAAATCCACAAATACGAGCTTCAGATTCTCCTTCGGCCTAACATGCGAACTGTGAGAGAATGTGAGTTAATCTTTCATCATCTTTATTCGCTCTCTTTTTTCTAAATTAGCTTGATGTTCCATCAGTACATATCCTTTCTGGAGACCTCATTCTGCATAAGCGTACTCTTGACCCTATCAAGACCATGGTCTTCGCTTTACGACGATATGATGTGGATCGATGTGCCGCTCTCATCGACACCTCCGACCCTGCAAACAAGGACGTCAGGATTGTTGGATTTATGAGCCACAAAGCCAAGATCTATCTGGTGTGTTTAACAAGGACCACAATTCTGACAATGTCTGATTGCTGTTACAGGCGGATGTCTTCGACCATATGGAATATATTCTGACAAGCTTGGATATGTTCGCTGGTATCGCAGATAACTTGATCAACTACAGTTTCAATGTCAGTTCCCTTCATAGTCTTATCAACTGTTCCCAACCAACTCTCTTGATTTCTTAGATTGCATCTTACGAGATGAACGAGGTTATGTGAGCCACTATCCCATAGTATACATCGCCCTAGTAAATTAATCATTGATGCTCAGGCGGCGACTGACGATTGCGACAATCGTATTCCTCCCTCTGACTGTCCTTACTGGATATTTCGTAAGTTGCACGAAGAGTTAATTTACAGCAACTAATTATCTGTCTCTTCACAGGGTATGAACTTCGACTCCATGTGGTCCCTACGCCGCTCCGACCTCTTGTTCGTAGATATTATCGTCTCTTCGCCAATACCACTGACCCACCCCGTCATTTTTCAGCTTCTGGGAGCTTGCTCTCCCCATTATGGTCCTCGTCATACCTATCGCACTCATTGGCGATCTCAAGAAGTTCTGGCACTATATGCAAAAGAAAAAGGACATCAGAGTCCAGTAAACGCCTGGATCCTCTCTCCTCCCACTCAGCTCTTCTGTCCCAACTGCATATCACTAATGCTCGATAAGTTCGAAATGTTTTACGATCTAGTCCTTGCACAGGCTGCAAGGGACTACCGGGTACAACCAGATAGTCACACTCTTTGTCGGTCAATTCGCCGCTCGTTTTCGGGATAATATGTATGTATTCTTCTCTACGGTCGCTTTTGTGGGATTGCGGTCCCTTCCGATCCTTTATATATCACTGTCAATGCATAGTGTACACTCTTTGAACTCGTTTCGCTCATGATACCACTTTAATCTAATTGATATATACCTCTTGTTATACATCCTTTGCAAGGCCTAGCTCTCGGAAACATTCTTCGCATCTTCGACTAAGCTGCCACAGAGTATTGTAGCATCACCGACTGATGCGAACCTCCTATATGTTAAATTCGGACGTCATGTAGGGGCCTTCGCGCATATAATAACGGTCTTCATTGGTGCGATTTTGAATTAGATCCTGACTTTATACATTTTCGCGGGCCACGACCACTAGTATACAACTACTTTTTTCCCCAACAACACCACAACACCAAAGTCTTCTCAGTAGCAATCATGTCAGAAAAGTAAGCTCTGTCAACTATTCTGTCTATATCGAAGATTTCTCAAATTTCGAAATACTTGAACAGCTTCGAAAGATTTCCAGGCGTCGAGAAAAAAGGAAACCAGTCACCCTCTCGATTCGAGGCCGCTCCACCTAATGCCCATCTTGATATTGACTCAAAGTAGGACCCTCGGCTGTACTGTTTCGCATTCGTAACTAATCCAACGTTCATCAATCTTATTAGAGACAAGCGTACCCTTCCGAACAGATTATCAGCATCGGAGAAGCATAGTAATGAGGAGGAGTCGAATAACAGTGGTGTGTCCAACCCTACCGCACCAGCCCGTGCACACGGGAACGAGCCATCGCGAGGAGCCAAGATAGATGCGGAGATGCAAAGAGAGGAGGAAGAATATCTCAAAAAGAAGATGGACTAGGTGACGTTTCTACGATAGGATTACGGAATTTAGATAGCCTGACTCTGACAATTTATTGTATAAAATTCCGGAAATGCCTCAAGTCGACCAGCAGGAAGTGAGGTAGTACGCACTAAGTGCGTCATTAACATATGATACTCCTTGGTTCTTCCGAGTTGGTCAAACCCCACGCGAGTTTTTGTCGCGAAGCTGCGTTCCGTGCTCTAAGGTGATGTCTTGTGCTGTTACTTTCGTTCAGTATACACATTTTTGCCCTGACATCATACATAGCATTCTATTTTTAGCACATATAATTACAAGAGATGTCACGGCGGACATTCAACTGTCAATTCGGGCCGTTTCTTGCGCTGTTATGTGATACAGAGTTAACCTATGAGTTATATAATGTCATGTTGCCGGTCACAATTAGGAGATGTCACATTTTCCTCTTTGACGGATGAATATCATACTATCGTTCAAGCAGTTTTGTTTCTTCAAGTCCAGCTTCTGGGTGAGCGGCCTCGCTTTCGTACATCTATAGAGTTTAGAAATTGTAACTTCTCATCTAGTCACCTTCATTTAGGAATTGGGCTCGGGTCCCCGGCTTTTTATGCATCATAACTGGATCAAAAGGTATAGATGTCATACCTTGCAGCTTTCGTTGCATCTGAGGCGAATTTTTGTGTCGAATCATTGTATCTTAGATGCTGTATATATAATGACTCGTTTATTACATATGTTTAATGCTGTACATATACAAATTGACTAATATTTATAAATTTATAGAAGGAAAGAAAGATAATGACCCCTCACTTAGTCAATATGAAAGCCCATGAATATCATCATGTATTGGTTCTAGCATGGTTGAAAATTTGATGAGTGTTCACAATATCAACAGGTGGACGCGGAATCTACTAAATATTTACTTGATCATTCGAGGAACGGGAATTCCGAATTTGGGGACTAGTTATAGAATATATTGCCATGAACTCCGTGTAGGATGTGCAAAAAATCGGGGCTAAATATGCACTGAATAATTGTCCTAAGAAACAGAAGGGTGTATGGCGCAAATTTTTGCACAGGGCGTCCTGATATGAACGGAAGAAAGTGCGTACGAGCGTCGAGCAGAAACAAAATTGCGTGACAGCTTTTATTGTGACCTAACAAATGCATAGTTGCCGGAAATATCTGCATAACCTAACAGCGCAAGCGGCGGCCCGACTTGACAGTTGAATGTCCGCCGTGTGTACTTGCACGCAAAACCTACGAAGCAGTACCTCTGAATAAAATTAAAACCCACCAAGACAACCTTCCAACCCAGGATCGCAAAAACCAGCAAAATTTGTACCACATGCAGAACTACTGCTCGAATCGTTCATGATACTATCCATACTATGTTTTGTCCGATTCAAAACACGTCCAAGGCCGAGATCATACCCATTACGAGCTGTACTCGAAGGAATTCTACTCGGCGAGCTCGTGCGCTCGTCGAGTTCCGTGATCGTGTCTTCGTCCAAAAACCTGGGCTTTGTCGGAGAATGCTTTCTCCGTGTCCTGGGTTTCTTTCCGTGCTCGAAGTGGCACTCGTCAGGGTCTCTTTTCCGTGTCAACTCCGACGGCGATGAATGGGACGAATCGGACAGGCGGGAGAAATGAATTGAGATTGATATGGACGCAGATAGTTCGTTGGTTGGCTGGGAGCCGTATTGTTCCGCGAGGGATTCGGTCGACGGATCGCGAACGAGGGTGGGGTGGGTATTGTATCCATAAACGTCGCCGAAGTTACGCGAATGGTTCTGGATATTCTCGAAAGGGATCGTTTCGACAGAATGCGAACTGGCAGCACCACTCCCCGATTCGACAAGTATTGATTTGCTGTTCGACGCTAAGCTTTCTACGTCCGGGATGGCATGCACATGTTCAGACGGCCGGAAATATCCATCGTCACAACTCATCGGGGACCGCATTTCAGAGCCGTCCACGGGTTCATCGACTTCGCGTGCACCCCTTTGCGGGAGCGCCAAAGAATTGGGTTGGACTTCAATCGGGTGGCGGTCGTATGAATACGATGAATGGGTCATGCCCATCTTCGTCAAGATCGGTGTAGGCGGGAAGTGGACATGGGGCGAGTCTAGGGGCGGGAGATGGCGAGAAGACGAGAAGGGTAGAGCTCCTGTATAAGGAGTGAAGAGATCAGGGCAGGATGTGTATTCCTCGCTCGAGTCGGGATCGAGAGACAAGGCATGAGGAGGGAAGTGCTTGAGGATGGGACGAGGTGACATACTATAACCGCGAAGGAATTGGTGGGCGATGAAGGGTATATATGCGATGGCTGGTTGACTCAGGAAGATTAAACACTGCGCCAAAAACACCAGAGGACTCGGCCTGCGGGCCTACGGAGAGATAACAAGACGCAGCGAATCGGTTGTCAACCCAGAACCAGAGAACCTTTATAGGCTTAGAGCACGTAGTATCAGGATCAAGGGGGAAAACATGGATCAACAACACAGTAAGGATTGGGCCATTGCCTCCGAGACTTGGGTGCGGCAGTCCTGCCCAACACAAGCAAGTTTAAAACCCGTCGGATGCCTTTCGGGCTCAAAATTGTGTCGCATCACTCCTCGTGCTGGAGGAACCTGTGTCTGGAATCTGGATATACAGCTGGCACAGTGGGCAGGCGCAGGACAGGCAGTTACAACGAGGCCCGAGTGCGGCGTGCCACGAGGACGAGACGCCGACAGCGGCTGGTTTCTCGACCTTTTAGGGTCGGTCTGCATGTCTGAAGCAGTGTTGATGTTCGGTGCTTGAGCTTGAGAGTGCAAGTGCCATACTTAGACGTTGTCTGGCGACGTATAACGTCAATGACGAGTAAGTAGTGGGGCGGTGGGGTTCGGCGATTGTGTAGGCCAATCACAATACATCGATACCATAACCGATTGAATTTTGGCTGTTGATTTTATTTCACTGTGCCCATAACGAGTCTAAAGGATTCACAGGAAGGATCGTCGCTCCGCCTATAACAGGAAAACGTAGCTGTAGTTGATAACCTGACCATGATGTCAGAGTGAGTTTTTTAAGAGAGTAAGGTTTTGTTCGCGACTAAACATGTTTGGCCACTTGCGCGGGCCTGCACCTTGGATAACATGCATGAGAACGACGGTGAGACCGGAAATAAAGATTTATAAGACGCGAAGGCAAGGCGATGCGAAACACCACGGTTACGGTTTACACGGGAGCTGAGACGAAGTTCATGCGGAGGCTGGGCAGCGGACAAGTGATCCACCGGTGTTGACCGGGGCCGGCACTAGCCGGGAGGGTGGCATGTTCACAGCATGCTCAGTAAGCTCATGTTGGTCCAACGGGATAGAACTGCACGAGTGGAGGCCTGAGAAGCGAATGTGTAGTTATTAGTCTATGCTCTTAGAATAAAAGCTTCTGTGTCAGCGGCATAACTAGGAACTCTCCTTGCCATATATCACATATCAAACGCGAAATTCCAGAAATTCGGCATGAGTGGTTGACTATTCATCCCCAGTGAGAACGGGTTCTGCGATTATCTGCAGGAATCCGTGGAAATCTGTGTTAGTCAGTGATCACGGGAAATCGCAGAAATAAGCAGGAAACTTAGCTCCTCCAAAACTGCTTTCTGAGGATTACTGCATGAATTTAGCGCTAGATGTTTCCGTCAATCTGTTCTCTTCCTTGCTCCTCTGTGCTCCTCTGATTTCGTCTGATTGATACAAAATCCATGTATTGCTATGCTACTCTGTACATCTCTGCGCTACATACTCTGAGCATGCTATAATCCCCCCTCCTCCCCCTTCCCCACATCCCAGAGCCAATGGAAGCGTAATCAGATGACAGACTCATACATACTAATGTTCCGGCACTAGTCAAGGATCGCGTTTTCGAACAGAAATCTACAGAACAGGAGTTTCAGCAATAGAAAGGGAAGAAGTCAAGTAGAAAAAGACACTCACTTCGGACGGCGGTAACTCCATATATAGGAGATCTTTCGAAGTACGAATACCTGCCAGAGTGATAAAAAATTTATATATGCGCATGTATTCGAATGAAACCACGACTTACAATTGCTCACCTGAGCGCCCGCAAACACCTTCACTCTGATAAAGAGAATCCTTAGAGCAGCCGTATTTGCATCTGTACTTGCAGCATGTAACTCGTTTGGTAGGAGGCTATAGCACTTTTTGAAACGTAGACTCTTTCAGTGGTATATTTTCGCGAATGCATTGAGAGGGATAGAAGAAAAGCTCGCCTTGAACTGCAGCAATCTTGTGAGTCGATACCATCAAAACAGCCCCGCGAGCCCATAAGATACGTCTGGCGTAGTTTGTAAAGCAACTGCGGATAGTTACATAGATGATGGTGGGAGGAGGAAGAGAGAGAGAAAGGATGGAAGCGACGTCGGACGCGCGTCGCGTGGACTTGGGGACTGGAATCACGTGTTTGTAATTCTCAGGAAATCGAACCATAGGATCGGGAGCATGGCAAGGCGTGTCATGGAATTTTTGCAAAGTCCAGCAAAGTCCCCAATGCAGGGGAAGAGTTCTGAAATATACGAATGTCGCAAAGTATCTTGGAATTTTGGAGTCAGGTTCTATTTTAAGCAGATTTGATGCCCGCCAAAGCCGAGCCACGGGCGGGACAGGGGAGCGCAGAACGGAGCAGAAATTCAGAGAAGCCCAGGAAAGATTTCTGAACTTGCAGAACAGCTCCGAAGACACGTAGGACAGCTCAGACCCATGCATAAACCTACCCCCTACTGCAGAATTTCGCAGAATCGTTTTCCACTGGGATTCATCACTAAAGATCTAGTCTGTGAAGGAGACTACAGTTTTGGGCCCAGGTGAGAATAGATAAGCTCTGATGTAATGTAAGAAATACCTCTGTTTTATTTTAAAAGAGTCAAATTTAGGCAACTGCGAGCACGTTGTGACTTTGGGCGCTTAATTGTGCATGTTTTGTCAATCAAATCTGAGATCTGAACGACAATGCAGAGGTATATTTCAACAGAGACTGGGTATGCTCATTCTTAAGGATGATTCGTTGAATTATCAATTTGCGATGGTCCTAATCTTACGGAAAAGCTTACTTACTTGAATCCTGTTGTGCTCCAAGGTGGTAATCGGTGATACAAAGATCATAATCGAAGAAATGTCAACTTTTCGCTTGATCACCAACCGCAAGCTATCAGAATCAGACATAACCACATCATGATCAACAGCCATTCAGGAATCAAGGACAGCGCTAAATAAACTTCTCCTTCTCATATTTTTGAATCGAAGGTTCGCACTCATACCCCTTGACTGGGGGACAATTATCTGCTAGAATATGCATTTTTGAAGTTTATGCTACATTTTTATGAATGCGAAAACGATGACTCAACGACGACACCGTAAAACCCTAGTGAAATGTTCAGTGAAAAGAAATTATATTGTGCGCCTGACGCCCGTCGATAGTCAAGCGCTCCCTGAGAATCGACGCTCAACGAGTAGCGGTGTGCCTAGAGTGTGGAAAGGTAAAAGAGAAAGACACCGCAAGCGTAAATCCAACGACTCCAACAACAAAAATTTCTTTCTCGACGGACATGCGGTTCTCCTAACAATCAATCAAGTCAAGGCATGCCCCAGTCCTTCTTCTAGTTTAATCCCCGCCGCCCCATCCCAAATCCCGACGAGAACTCCGCCCCGCCTCCTTCACGACCGTTCGAGGACCACGCGCGCTGGGTATTGGATCGAACCTTCCGCGCCCGACATCGCAGCGCCAAACGTGGGGAACGCGGCGAAAGGGTCATTCGGCGAGGGCGCCGTGAAGTCCTTGCGCACGATAGCGGACATCCGCCCGAACGACTTGCCCACGCCGGGGCTCATCAGCGACTCGCGGAGCTTCCCGATGGCCGCGCCCGCGTTGGGCAGGCCGGGGGACCAGAGCGCGCCGTCGGCGCCCGCGTACATCAGGGGCGGCTGCTTGGCGGAGCGCAGCGTCATGTCGAGCTTCTCCTCGTACTCGACGGCGGATTCGGGGTACTCCAGCGCGGTCACCATGGGTTGGTCGAAGTCGGCGGAAGCCTCGCTCGCGGTAGGCTCGAGCGAGATCGCCTGCCAGAACTCCTGGGTGAGGGCATCCATGGGGAGCGGCGCAGGCTTGTTCGCCCGGTTCAGCGTGGCGACGGCAGGGCTGAAGATGGAGCGACCGAGGGGCGACGGGGTCGCCGCCGCGTAGCTCTCACCGACGTTGAACCGAGGGGCGAGGGTGAGGTCCTTCCTGGGCAGGTTCTTCTTTGCCTGCCTGCGCTCGTGCAGAGATTGCGCGCGGGCGCGGGCGCGAGCGGACCCGCTGGGAATCACGTTGTCGCGCGATGATTGCCTTCCCCTGGTCTCCATTTCATTGTCCACCAGCGATGCGCCGCTAGGCCCGAGCTCCCTCACCTCAGCAGGGGAGACAGGGGCAGAGGGGAAGGGCGACCGCGGGTACGACGCGAGCGCCTTATCGAGACTCTTGGTTGGACGAGTGACGGGAACTTTCTGGGTGCTGAGGAACGCCGCGAACCGAATAGTGCTGGTAGCAATCTTGGTTTCATTGACCTTAGCCGCAGGCTGCAGCTTGGGTGACCTCGGATCCGCGAATTCCGTGATGACCGGCGATGGCTGATACTCGAGGGTGCGGAACGCTTTGGGGGCAGGCTGGAGTCGGAAGCCGTCCATAGAAGGTGAATAGACCCGTTCACCCCATCCTGGCATCACCAATGGGTTGGGAGAGATGGAGATGGGGGCACGATCATAGGAGCCTGCAGAGTGGGTCGCGAACGTCGCGATGAGCTGCGAAGGCGAGGGTGGGAAGTGCACATGGGGGGACTTCAGTGCCTTCGCTGCGGAAGGCGAGAGCTGGACGGAAAAGCTCGCAATCTGAGTGAAAGCGGGCGACCTTGGGGATAGTGCCAAGGGCTCTGGGCGCCTCAGGATGGCGCGCGTCGATCGGTTTGTGATGGCAGAGCGTGCGTTGATTCCATTGCGAAGGATAGACTGTGTTTGAGCGGGCATTACAGATGAGCTTTGGTGTGTGTTTGATTATTTGAGAGTACACGAGGTTGAGAGAGTGGTTGTTGTGTTTTTGATTGTTGGAACGAGCAGTGTCTTGACCAGCAAGGCAACGTCGATAACTGATGAATTTCACAGAGACTAGTCAGCGCCATGATACGATACAGAAAGGGGACAAGTAGAAAACATACATCGTTAAAGTTCGTGAGTGACACACTACAAGTGGTGGGGGAAATCGTTCGTGTGGTCAGTTTCTTATATATCACCAGCGGTTGCCATAGGGAGTTAGCGCAGCCCCAAATGCTGCCGTCAACTGGCTGCACTGGCTCAGTACAGCCTCGTGTCGCCTCATGTATATATGTAATAAGGTACTGCCCCTCCCCTTGTTGTCGATCCTCCATCAACCTTACTATCTAGTATCTGGCTTACATATCTCATTCTCTCAATGCCTATAGACAAGCATGTTCAGAGAAACCTGAGAGAAACTACAATCCGGAATCTTGGAATGTATCGTCTTTCGTACGGTACACAGCGGATTCACAGGATGATTTGCTAAGCTGGTTTGCTCAAGATTTGCGTCTTATCCAATTCATTCCATCAAATTCCAACAACGCAAGGCCAGCTTGATCATTTTCATATAACTTTAAGTATAGGTTGACTCTTGTCATGGTGTGTCAAGATCACTGCACACCTGCGTCCACGATCACTTTCTGCACAAGAGCAATCATGTTCTGACTAAAGTCGTGGGCTTAGTGCGAGAACTCCCCTATGAAACTTACAGGAGAATTTTTCATGCTGTTGCAGCCTTGCGAGTCGGACTCCTGGACCTAGTTAGTTCGAATTATGACAAATGTTCATTCCGGATCGTCGAAAACGGCGAATTCGTCAATCGCTATGCACTTGCGTTGGAAATCGACCCTGGTAGACTGATATTCGATGGATAATTATAAACGTTGCGTTGTACTCTCTTGTAGATGGATTCTGTTGGAACGAGGCATCACGTCCATTTTACCAAATCGTGACTTCTTCTTCAAGCTCAATTCAAGCTTCAAGTCAAACTTCGAAATGATATATCGTTTTGTGATCTTCTTTTTATCTGTGGATGGGCGTTGATGGCTGAGAACGTCCTTATTTTCCCATATTCCATCTGTTCCAGAGTCGCAAGTTACACTTGCTCTTGCGGTGTCATCCAAAAATACTGGAGAAGTTGTTGGACACACATACTTTCGGGATTCGGAGCTGATGGACAAATGATAGATTGGTCTTCGGTTGTAGAGGCGGTGAGTGACTCGGATATACTCCGAGTACGCTGCCTCTGAATCGTCAACGGGCATGAACCGAGCATGAACCTGCATGAACCTATGATCGACCACATGCCTAGGTTTGAGCATGTTCTGTGCATGTAAATCATTTAAATCTCCACTGGAACGTAACTTCAAGGCGGCTCTGTATTTTCCATTCTGCCACGGTGCCGCACCTGCAATTGCCCAATTGTTACAAATCTCTAGCGCCGGCGCTGTACAGCGCCGTACTAAGCCAAATTCCAATTGACTTGTACGAACAACAACCGAGTGGCCCACATGGTCACCTCCCAACAGAGATACATATCAAGTCCTTATGTAGTCTCCGTCTCCGTGAACGCCACTTCCTTCGTACATGAAATTATGATCACACTCACTTGTGAGTTTTCAGCGATTCTTCAGCCTAATTGTATATATTGATATAGCAGCAGACCTATGGCATGGGCGGCAAAATCCACAAAATTCACATCAATACTCATCTGGTATCACAGCGGAAAGGGCGATGAAGAAGTCGTCGGGGGTATATCGCGGCCGTGATTTTATTCTGATCTTCCATTCATACCGCCTGTGGGGTGGAGACTGGTAAAGAGAGGTGTGGGCGCTCGCCTTGTGCCTTGTTTAAATTTAAGCGAGTAGTGTGAGTATGTAGACGCGATGGGTGGGTGGAGGAGATGGACTGAGATGGGAAGGTGATCATTTGCAAATAATAAAATACCAATCACAGCCTACCGACGCCCTGCAGAGCAACATCCTTTCAACGCTTCAGCTTTGTTGACTGAATCAAAGACCGGCGAAAGACTTTGCGATCACGTACCGTAAGCCTCTGGGAGCCTCTGGGTGGCCGGGGTATATCATGATATTATGACAACATCCCACTATTTGCTTGCGAGAACAGTTAGTCAATGAGCCAACCTGAGCCCACTACATATAGACCTATCGTACTTAGATTCGGAATATTTAAGCTATTTTTCTATAAAGCTTTCACAGTATTCGAGTTAGACAATTTATATGGCAAGCACGCTTTACTGTCATTGAATGGTAAATCAAAGCAGCTCAATAGCAGCTCTGAGTAGTGGAGGACTCCTTATTAATCCATACGACATAAGCGGAAGTTATCTATCCGAAAAAATAAACACTTGGGATTCACTTTCAACGTCTACCAAGCTGATTCATAGTGATCGAGGCGAACGATCAACTGTACAAAAATGGTAACCATCTACCTTTATTCGTCGGGCTCCATCTGCCTCTGCCAAAAAAACTGGAACCCTAAGTAGCTGTTTAATTCCAGACCACTGTGCTCGCGGCTTCCAACACAAAAATATAACGCAGAGTCAGAGATGCCATCATAGCAGCGGAGGATCGTCCATGACATCATTGGGACCAATGAGCTACTCAATAGTATTATATACGCCAATAGTACGCCATTCATGAGTATAGAGTTTCCAATCGATCCATGTTTCCGTTAGTTAAGAGGATCAGACTTCCCATTAGACAAGTCTTTAACCAACACCCAAGTCGCATTCTACTACACCGTGCTCAACTTCACAACACAATGTCCGCTCAAGATATCGTAACAGCGTACTCCGTGGCCGTGCCACAAAAGCAGTCTCAAGACATGCCTGGCCTCGACAAGGAGATGGAGCCCCACCTGGAGTATACCAAGCTTGAATCTTGGGATGACGACGGAAAACCTAGTCTAGTCGAATATCAAGGCAGTGGAAAGTGAGTTGGTCTTTTCCGCGGATGTCTTGGATTATCACTGAAAGAGGCCCACAAAGGCTTAGAGCAAAAACAGCCATTATTACCGGGGGTGATAGCGGAATAGGGCGTGCAGCCGCGATCATGTTCGCTCGCGAAGGCGCCTCAGGAATAACCATCACCTACCTCCCAGAGGAAGAAACAGACGCCAAGGATGCGAAAAAGATGATCGAAGACTCGGGCGCTAAATGCAACGCCGTTGCTGCTGACCTCATGGATCAAGCAGCGTGCAAGCAACTCGTCGACGATCATCTGAAGTCGTTTGGGAAAGTGGATATTCTGGTAAACAATGCTTCGAAGCAGCTGTAAGTGATTTCAAATATGGAGCGTCTGTGGATGCTGTAACCTCACATCATTTTCCAGCATATGCAAGAAGTTCGAAGACATTGATCTCCAGAATGTTGAGAGTACATTCCGGTCTAATATCCTGCAGATGTTTGCGCTCACGAAATTTGTTCTACCGCATCTCAAACGAGGATCCAGTATCATCAATACGACCTCTGTAACTGCTTACAGAGGCTCCGCCGGCCTTGGTCAGAACTTCCGCTAGCCTTGGTGCAAACATTTGACTGACTCGAGTCCGCCGCATCTGCAGTCGACTACAGCTCTTCCAAAGGCGCAATCGTGACCTTCACTCGCAGCCTTGCCGTTCAGCTCGCACCAAAAGGTATTCGCGTCAACGCCGTCGCCCCCGGACCCATTGTGACTGCGCTCCAAGCCGGATCCCGCTCCGCCGACAACATGGAAGGCTTTGGCGTTGGAGAGCCTCTCCACGGCCGCGCTGGCCAGCCTGCTGAAGGCGGACCATCTTATGTGTTCTTGGCGTCTAGCGATTCGAACATTATGACAGGCCAAGTTATCCACATCAACAGTGCGCTTTCCAGATAGTTTGTTAGCTGACGTGTTGCTAATGGGTCTTTTCATTTAGGCGGCGAGCATATTGGGGGATCGTAAAGCTTAAGAATAAGGAACGAATGTAAATCTTCTGGAATTAGATACACCCATTGTGCCTTGAAAAGTGCGTGGATAAGCCCGAGCTCGAGACTGTATCAATCGAGGATAGTCCACGTAGCTTCCGAAAAAGGGGTCGACGTTGATTTTGTGTGAAGTCATTCGATCTTTCCATATGCCGATTTGGTTTGCTTCGCCAGTTGAACCGTGGGTTGCAACATAGCGTTGAATTTCATCGCAATAGGGATGCCAAATACAATGACTGAGAAGATGGCGCAAACAATAGGAAGCACTGATTGGGGGAGGACACCAAAATATAATGGCTCTAGAGCCAATATAAAGGGAACATCGTCGACAACAGAGGACGCTGGTGGAGTAAGAACGCCAGCGAAAGATAGTCGAATTCGCGCGTATTTCCGCCGCGTAGTGCGCGACAATGTAGGTTGGTGAATTTCTGAGGTTGCATGAAGCGAAGAAGGATCATAGATCTTCATTGATATGTCCGTTGGAAACTATCCTCGGCATGAGATGAGCTACCTGAAGCAATCAGGACGAGGGGTACAACTCACAAAAGCAGGCCAAGATAATCTAAGAGTGAACTTATCAAAGTTCTTCCATTGACTTTCATCAAGATTGAGAACCACCCAAAGTTCGTGTGGACATAGTTTCGAGTTCTCTCCATCAGGGCGCCATTTCTCGAGGTTGGGACATATCTCCTGAGAAAGAAAGCCAGATTTCGCCGCAGTCAAGTTCCACTGTAGTGTGGAAGACTGTTCGCTCAGTATAGGCCTACGTTCCGACCGCTATCAGAGATGCATTTAGAGCTAAGGATCGTGATGAACCCACCATGAATCTGTGAATTGAAGGTCTACAAAGGGGCTTTCTTGAGCCTCAAAGTTTATTATTTCAGTGTTGGCGAAGACATAAGTTAAGGAGCAAAGAAGCACTAGCAGTCCAAGTGGGCCCATACGGCCGCGTTCCTCAACTAGCTTGAGGGTTGTGGGCACGCCAGGGTGAGTAATTGAGAGCAGATGGTGGTTGCGTTTCAAGAAAGCGTTGAAGAATTCGGCAAGGAGCGCACGGGCCGGCGGTTTCTTGGACAGTAGCGTTTTAATATAACGCAGCTCTACCGGCGCCGGCCATCTGCAAATGACCCTCGTCGACCACGATACCGTCAGTGCTTAATCGAACAATCCACAGGTGCTAGATCTGAATACTTTGTCTTTTACCACAGTTCCTCAAGAATTTGACTGCTCTGTTCGAGTCAACGAAGGACCATGGCTCGATCTGGCTCACCCATAAACGACGTGCGTAATCTGCGTTCGAGATCGTATCGCAGACGGGCTTCTTACTCTCAGTTTGTCTGGACTGCACGTAGTGACTTATGATGGAGAGGACGCCATAATGAAAAACGAAACCCCATCCGATTCTCAAGAATACCCATGTCTCGTGCGAGTGACCGACGGCAAAACGACCAACTTCTCAACAAAGGTGCGTAATGGTACCCCCCGCCATTTCCGTAGATGCCCAGCTGACTTGTTCTTAGGTAGAATCTCATGAACTCCTAAAGTTCCAATCACATTACGGAGCGCTACTCAAAGCATCGATGGTGAGCCTGCGCAAACGCGACAAGAAGAGGGAGAAACTCCGCGCAGACCAGGCCGCGAAACGCAAGAAGAGGATGACTGAGCCCATCGTGCTGGACGGTCACAAGCGCGGGAAAGGCAGGCGCCAGCGCCAGAGGAAGGTTAAGGCGTTGATCAAGCAGGAGGAGTCGCAAGCCAAGTTTCGGGAACGGGAAGAGGCGAGGAAGAAGCTGAAGGCTGATGTTACCGCATGAGTGAGTTGCTATTCCGATTGTCTGTAAGGCTTTTGCTGAAACTGTGGTAGGGTGTCAAGTACTAGTATGCGCTATAAAAGGTTCCTCTCCTATACGAACTCATAGTCTGATCCATGCTTGTGCGCCTAATATCTATGATTGTGACACCAAGACGTCGGTACCAACACGACCCCAAGTAGATGGCACTTTGGATTCCCACTTGTCGCATGGATATAGCAAACTAATGATTGATTTTCCAAGTATAGAGCCTACCCTATGGCGGATGAATAGATGAATGCTTCAGAACCAAATGAAGATTGATGAGAAATGTAAAAAGCACGGGCGATGATGATGGCATAGCAAGTAAAGGAAGAGATAAGAGTCAGAAAAACTATCTAAATAGAATGGAAAGACTGTTGGTAACTTGGTATGATCTGTATGTGTTATAGTCCGTCCATGAGATACCCAAACAAAGATAACAGAAGAGTCGGCTAATCGAAATGGAGGTCATGACCATGGATTAGCGTTGTAACCATCCAACGTCGTTGATTTCTTCTTATGCAGTCCCAGTGGCGGTATGCTCCAAGGATCATTCTGCGTCCCTGATGAACCAGTAATCGTGCCATCAGCTGCACCAAATGAGAATGTGGGCGTTGTGTCTGCGAAGCTGGTGGTATATTGATTTGTAACGGAAGGCAGCGATGGAATGGAATATGCTGCTTTCGTTGAGGATATTGATGAAGAATTAAGCGCCGAAGACGAAGGTGCACCCCAGGCGTCATCAGCCAAGATGGATGGGAGTGTCGTGGATCGTGTCGAATGGGAGTAGGTGGAGTCGTCGAACGGATTGTTGAATGAGGGCTGCACTACCGATTTAAAGGAGAGCGAAGTAGAAGTAGAATAAGATGAAGATGCATCGTTCTGTCCAAGTCGTGATGTTGCAGAAAACGAGCGGGAAAATGAAGGAGTCAGATCATCCTGGGGAGAATCCATGGGAGTGGATGCTATCCTTTCCTGGTATTGAGATTTGCCGTCGAAAGACGATGCTCGCGGGTGGGCATTCGTCTCTGGTATCTGCACGGGCGGCGTGGACTGTGGTCTAGCAAAGGGTGATGCATTAGGAGGAGAAGCAAGGTGGGTAACAATGGATTTCGCTGCTTTTGACGGCGTCTGTGAAGATTTTCCGGATTCGTGTTTGACCTCCTCCAGAACGTTCTTGATAGCGTTCAGGTCAAAGCCTGCATGAAGGGGTATTTTCGATGTCGAAGCCGCTGAGGGGTCATTAGATGGTGTAGATGGTCGTGAAGGTGTTGGCGTGTTCTCTGAGCCTGATAGTCTCGTTGCATCTATCGTCGCGCTAGGATTCGTGGATGAATGATCCATTCGGGGAGGAAGATCTTCATCCTCCGATTCAGCATCCGCTGCAGATTTTCCTGCAGCGGGACCAGATTCGGGTAGCTTTGTGCTGGCAAATGTAGAAGTTGATGGTGGTCGAGAAACCGGCTTCTGGGGAGTTGTGTTCTTTTTCTTCCGTGAAAACCATCCGGACTTTTTCTTTGTATCCTCTTCCGTTACAACAATCCTATCCTCCGTAAAGTCAGGCTCCTATTATAGCCAATAATAAGTTCACACAGAAAATAGCACCATCGAAGAACATTACCTCTGGTTCGTCAAAGTAATCAGAAAAGACAGGGAAACCGAGCTGATCAAGAATCAAAGGCATAAAAGTGCGATAACTCATATGCCCAGCAATCTTGTCTGTGACATCAATGTTCTCAAGTCCTGGTACACCTTCAATCGGCCTCAACCCAGCGACAGTGCCTACTGCACCACTCGACGCCCTGAACAAATAGTTCAACACCCAATCGTTCTTCGCATACGCATTGACATAGCGCCCTGAGACGACGGAACGCGTTTCACACCACTGCTTCTGTGAAACGGTTAATGTAGCGCCAAGGAGGAATACATCTTGCACAATTCCGAATTGCTTCTGCTTTGCCAGTTCGAGGAGGGCATAGAAGATCACACGAGCGCCGAGGGAGAAACCAATGAGGGTGATGGGTCGAACGCCGAGATGGCGTTGTATGAGTACGTCGGCGAGGACTCGACCTGCCGCCTTTGCACGATCGAGAGCATTACTCCAGGGATTATCGATAAGATAGCCAAGTTTGGTCAAGACTGAATTATTGACGTGTAATTAGAAAAATGAAATAAAGACAACGCAGTATACGCACTCATAGGCCATTGTAAGGCAGTCATAAGACCTGTCATAATTGTGGCTTGAAGAACTGTCATTCCGATTTGCGAAAGAACCTCTCCTGTCAAAATTCCCAGTGCGCTACCCGTTTCCCTGATCATTTCTGGCTCCCAGAGAACACTAAACACGTCTCCCACAATCGGATCTAAGACGCTGAACGGTAGTCGAACATCATCGTTCATTCCGTTCAGAAATCTGAAAAGGAGGTTAATGAGAGCTGAAAGATATAGACAAGTTGATCTTACCCTGGGACAGTGAGAATACAATTCACGCGTTTGTTGTTGTGTAGAGGTAATATGTCGAAAGTTCGAACTTGCTGTGTTCGGTGAAGCATACCACGAACCGCAATTCCTGAGCCAGTCAAAACACCGCCAGTTGTAATAACTGCTGCGCCGGCTGTGCCGCCCAAAAAGGCCGCACTTCCACCAATTCCGACTGTCGACAGAGCGCCCGCCAAACCCAGTCCAATGACAGGTGCAAGGAGGCCAGCTGAGAGGCCGATGACAAGTCCACCACCTACGGCAATTTGATAAATATGAAGAAGCGGTACAAAGTAATACAAAAAACGTACCAAGAGTGGCCAAGCCCAGCATCACATATCGTCTCTTGTTCCCTGCTTTCCGGACGCCTTCGACCAGAGCTGCTTGCTCCAGTGTTTCGATATCTTCCTGGATTTCCAGAGCCTGAGTTACTCGACTTTCAAATTTCACCACGTCCAACCATCCAAGGCCTAGCTTGAGCGCAACCTGTTCCAGGAGGACTCTCGATCGAGCGTCATAGACGCTATCGGCAATCAGAATGAGAAATAGGTCGCAGAGCACAGTCCAGCGGATATCTAGAGTGACGTTCTCATCGGTGGATGAAAGCGAGGTGGACACTCCAGGAATGGCAGCCGTCGAGCTCTCTTTCAGAACCTTCTTGGTCAACGGTACTTGTTTAAGAGGCGTGGCTTCTTCAGGTGAATTAGGGCTCGCATCCTGCGATGTATAAGTCTCTCGTGGGCTCGTCGTGGTAGCGGTGGGCGTCTTATTTCCGTCCTCTGATGTTGGACTCGAAGATGATGGTTCGTTCACGAGTGTTTGGTCGGATATTGATTCTTCATCGGAGCCCTCTTCTTCCTGCAATTGATTGGACAAGTCTTCTTTTTGTCTCCGCGCCTCTTCAGGATCATATTCCGGGTTCGCGACAGTATGGGTGGTCATCAGAGGAGGGACAAGGTCATCGGGTATGACTCCATGCTCTGCCAGACTCTCAATCATCTTCTGTTCTGTAGATCAAGGTCAAATTATTGTTGAACAGGTAAATATTCAAGCTTACCTTGAGTTTCCAGTTCCATATGATAGTACAAGCGTCCCATAATCTTAAGAGCCCAGAGTTCCATGTTCGCGATTGAGGATTTAAATTCCTTCTTCTGGACCAGCTTGAATTGCTGCACCATCTCCCGACTCGTCAGCGAGCATAATCCAACGTATGCGATGCGTTGCGCTTCCGTGAGTAGGTTCTTTGTCTGCTGCATCTGACTGAGCGGAGTCATAGCCTTGTCTTCATCGAATAGGTATTTAGTGCGCAGATGCACTTCGTCCGCCTCTTCTTCTTCATTGACTCTTAGCCGTGTATATTCGCTCTCATTCTGGTCCAGTTTAGATCGCCATTCATTTCCAAGATCATCAACATCTATGAGATTGCCCGTAGCATTGGTCGTCGAAGCTGCCTTCGCGGAGGACTGGTAATGGTATTTCTTCTGGTCTTCTTCATCCAAGCCACTCGCGGAAGTATCCTCTCTGATAACAGGCATATCCTGCCAGCCATCGTCATCGTCGTCGAAGATGTCTTTTGGAGGCGGAAACGAAGACGCTGGCATCGGGGTGGTGCTTAATCCCTGTCAGGAGCTAGTGAGTTCCAAATTCATCAGGAATATTACCTAATGCAGAGTTTGCCGCAGTGCCGTACTTGTAAGTACCTCAAGTCAAAGCTGACAAAAACGCCTTGGAAATAGCTTCGCAAAACCTGATAAATATCTAGAGTACTGCTGGTCACAGAGTCAAATTGTCGATGGGCGGCCAGCCTCCTAATTGAAATTTGCACCCGACCGATACTTACTTTAAGGATCAAATGATTTCATATCTGGTGCCACGGTCAGCCAGATTCCAGAAGAATGTTAATTCTGGGCGCCTATGGCTTTGACCGAATAGCACATCCACAATTCCTAACCCTTGTCTCAAAGGTTTACACAGGGAAGAAAGATGCCATTAAGATATACAGTCATAATAGGGAAATGTTACAGGGGCGACAGGTAATTGACCAAATTAGACGACAAGAGAGATATGCAAGTTAGTTCTAAGCGACAACTTTAGTGCTTGCTGGTGGGTGTTTAGGAATGGTCGTCTGAAGTGCGTGATTGTCGATCGAGATACCTACAAAGTGAAGTCAGTAATAGTTCTCTTTATCATGAGGGAATGTTCATACTTCGAGTAGCATTTGAAGTCTTATAAATTCCGATAAGTCGGTGACTGAGCTCGAACATGTCGTTTCTGATCGCGGATTTAGATGCAACCAAAGGCAGGCACATGTGCAGACGTACCGAAGAGAGATGATAATAAACTGAGCATTCTTGGTTCTATCTTTGATGTAGTTCGCAACGATGGAAACATTTCGGAAATCGAGGGCGGCATCGATCTCATCCATGAAATATAATGGGGTTGGCTAGAATTCAATCAAACAGTTAGAAAGTTGCAATTTGTACTACTTTCTTTTCCCACCTTAAATACATGGAGAGCGAAGACCAAAGCCAGAGAACTCAATGTCTGCAGAAGAGATATTTGTTATTGATTAGTTTTAGAAAATAACAAAAACATACCTTTTCACCACCAGATAAATTCGAAATATTCTTCCAACTTTTCTTGGGCGGCATGACACTGAAGATAATTCCTTCGGAGAATGGATCCAAGCTATCGACGAGCTCAAGTTCAGCATTACCGCCCAGGGTGATCATCTGAGATGTACAACATCAGATAACGAACCAGAACAATCAAGTATACAAAAACGTACTTGATACATCTCCTTGAGCTTCAACGAGATTAGATTAAATCCTGCCATGAATTCATCGAGGCGCTGCTTCCTCAAACCGTCGTAATGGGCCTTCTGGGTATCCCTCTCGTGTGTTATCTGATCCAAATCCTTCGCACGATTGAAGAACTCTTGTTCTCTTTGCTTGTATTCCTTCAAAACGGTAAGGTCCGGCCTAGCCTTTTTGATTCTCTCTATTTCAGAGAAGAAAAAAATGAGAAGAAGCAAATCAAATGAGCATGCAACACTTACCATCAAGATATGCAACGTCGGCCAAAATCTCCTCCTTCTTATATTTCTTCAACTCGTCAGTGGAATATACGTGGAGTTCGCCCGACGGCGTGGTCTGTGCCTTCGCTTTGCGAGCAGCCGACTTGCCCTTGGGTTCTGGTTTAACGCCATCTTCAGTCTTGACAGGCGCTTCCTCATCCTCGTTCTCTTCTATGGGTTGGTCATCAGCAGCGGCCTCAGGAGTGTTCTCTTGTTCTTGTTCTCCGTTGCCCTCCTCGTCTTCGTCGTCCTCACTACAATACTTTGAATGAATATTCTATCGACCACCATGTTGAACAAGAAAACTTACTCGACATCCTCCAGTGCAAGTGCGTCATGCTTGTCATTGAGATCATCGATCATACGAGAGTTATTTGCCAACTCTTTCTCTGTTTCTGCCAAGTCGTGTTTGAGTTTCGCCTGGAAAATCGTTGTTAAAGGATGATGTAATATCAAAACAACGTCGAAATACCTCTCGTTTCCTAAATTCAGCAATGTGCTCCTCTTGCTCGTCCAAGTCTTTCTTCAGCTTGTCCAACTCCTCTTTAGAGCTTTCCGCCGCAGTTTGAGCATTCTCAACTTCTTCCTTCAGGGAGTTCACGTATACCTCCAGCTCATCGATGTTTTTTACTAGGTCCAAAAGCTCAGCCTCTACAGCTTCCAAAGCTTCCTGGTTGGTAACGAGGTTGCTCTCCAGCTTGACTGCATCTTTCTCCGCCTTGCCTTTGGCCATTTCAGCTTTGGTAATCTCGTCATTGGCCAGAGTGATGTGCAGTCGTATCCCTTCGACTTTGGATTTCTGAGTGAGCAATTTGGAGCCACCGATCTCTAAAATCCTCTTTTCTAGATCCTTGATATCTTGTTCGATCTGAGCCGTCCTTTCTTGAAGTTCATCAAGTCCAGCCTGAGATTCCGCGATCTCCTTCTCGAGCTTTGATATGCGAGCGAGATCTCCAGTATTTGGCTTGTTTTGGGAACTAATACGCCCCATCTTAGCCATCCTATCCGGCCGAATAAAAAAGAAACACATACCTTAGCTCCCTGACCCGCTTCTCAGCCTGTGTAATTCGCATCTTCACATTCTCGATATCCATACCAATCTTCTGGTATTCGAGATCAATGGCGGGGCCCCTGGTTCGTAGACGTTCCAGTTCAGCCTCAGCATCTCGGAGTTCTGCCGACGCCTTCTGGAGCTCCTGATTCGCCTGCTCATTATCACGTTCGTAACCCTTCACGGTTGCCGGTGACACCGTCACAGCAGCCTGTTTAGAGCTCATCGCCCCGCGAGAGACCGAGTTACCACCACCCGACATAGCTCCTGATGATTCAATCAATGCACCATCGAGAGTGACCACTCGCCACCGCTTGGTTCCGGAGAACGCGATGCGGTTTGCTTGATCCATATCGTTGGCGACTAGCGTATTGCCCATAGCCTTGAAGAATGCGGGCGCGTACTTTGGATCTCTGGGGGTGACGAGGTCGTAGAGACGCGGGACACCTTCAGGGGCGTTGATCCGTTCTGGTGAGCCTGATCCAAGCTTCTCCAGAACCATGAAAGATGCACGGCCAACGTTGTTCTTTCGCAAATATTCGATGCACGCTTGCGCTTCGGTAACTCGGTCGACAACCATGAAATTCAGGTTAGATCCACAGGCTGTGGAAATGGCGACATCGTACTTGTCTGGAATAGCTCCAAGGTTTCCTAGTCGTCCCTGAGCAAGGAAAAATAGAACGGTCAATTTGAGAGGCCAATTCATCCCATGAATCAGGCTTACATGGAAACCCTCGATCCTTCCGGCATCCTTCATTCTAGTCAGGGAATCCAGCACATTGTTCTGAGATCTGTTCTCTGACTGATTGGCCCTGGCTTCCTCGACCTTGTTCCGAGTGGCACTAGCCTTTCCTCGCCATTCTGTCACTCGATCTTGAGCATCCTGATGGGCAGGATTAGCGCGAATCTCTAATAACTAGACTGTGCAAAAACCTTTTGCTTCCTTTCAGCACTCTGGATTTGTTGTTGAAGCTGGCTTCTCTCGCTTTTCAGCTCATTGTAGCGGGCCGACTATGGAAAATTAGCGTATTGTCTTTCGTTGCATCAAACTTGAGATTACCTTAATCTTGTAATCTTCTTTAAGTGCTTCGTAAGTCTCGTCAGCTTCCTTGCATTGAGACTTTAAGGCCTCCGCTTTCTTCGCAAGAGCATCGCGTTCACTGATAGCGACATCAATCTCAGCCTGCTTGGCATTGATCTTAGCGGTCCATGGCTGTAACTCCTTCTGCTTGATTTGGATCTTGTCGTGGAAAACCTGGGTTTTATCTACAAGGAAGTTAGTCGACAAGGTGTGTATGAAAGCACTCGATCAATACCTTTCAAACTATCGCGAATGCCTTCTAGTATCTTTTCTTCCTCCTCAAGAGACAGTTCGTATTCTTCCAATTTGCTCTTCTCTTTCTTCATCTTCGAAGTGCTGTCCTCGATCGTGTGTAGCGCCGTTTTTCTGGCAGCCGTGTCCTGGCTTGAGAGTTAGTGCGGAAGATATTTTAGAAAATCGACATGGTCGCACCTCTTGAACAGATTTTTTGAGCTTCTTGGCCTTAGTAGAAGCATGCTTTCGGCGCTCTTGAAGACCAATCTCGCGTTTCTCATGCTCGGCTAGTTCCTTCACAGCTTTTTTAGCTATCGTTTGAACATCCTGCAAGAATTGTTAGCTTTTAGTGGACAAGTAAAGAAGAATATAAAAGTACCGCGTAGGTTTTCTCCTTCTCTTCGTAGTACTGCCTTAACGATGCCAAATGCTCGATGTCGCCCTGGTGCTGTTCTGTTTCCTTGTTCAATGAACCCCTGATATCCTCCTATAGAACGAGACGGCAGTGGATCAGCTACGTAGAGAAGAATTTTGGAAAAATACTTACGGCTTTCTCGTTCAACTTCTCTTCAGCGACAAAGCTCCTCCATAGATACCACTGGTATTGTCGCGACAGCGCGCGAACAAGATCATTCTTCAAGCGAAGATAATCCTCGGCCTCTTTCTTCTTGGCTTCCAAGGCAAGTTTCTCCTTCTCGACGTGCCGAAGTCGGTTCAGTTTCATTTGACGATCCTCTGACAGCCGCTCCATTTCGACAAAAGCTTCGTCGATTGGTTTCTTGAATCTCGATGTACCGATGATATCTTCGAGATATTCAAGGAGTCCATCTTCGTGTTCTGTAGGTGCTTTAGGTTTCATCTGGGCAATTGATTCTACCTCTCCCTTTACAACAATTAGGATTTGAGGATACTGTGAGACGAGAATTAGTTTGACGTACTTGAAGAATGAGGAAACGATTATGATCAAGATCAATTCCACGTCCTTTCAGCAAGGTTTGAACCTCAGAGTAACTACTCATGCGCCCATTTATGGTATACTTGCTAGCGTTATTCTTGTAAGCAGTACGGGCGACAACTAATTGCGAACCAGGAACAAGCTTGAAGGCGTCAGGACCCGGCTGCAAAAAAATATAAGCTCGATATCAAGATTATAAACATGGGCAATACTTACGAGGTCAATAATGTCGCGGAAATGAACCTCAACACTGCACTCATCGAGATCCGGATAATTGGCAGAATTGTGAATCAACTCTGAGATTTTGCCTTGTCGCATTTTTGAGGCGCGATAACCAAAAACAAATAACAATGCGTCGATGGTGTTTGATTTTCCAGATCCATTAGGTCCCACAATAGAAGAGAAAGACTATAAGAGAATCAACGCTTGTTGAATTAGAAAATTACAATGGGGCGTACTTTATGGAAAGGCCCAATTTCCTGTCGGCCGGCATAACTCTTGAAGTTAACGAGTGCCATCTTGTGGATTACCAAGCGCGATTTGGGACCAGCTGGCTCTTCTGGGATCTGGGGCAAGCTTGAAGGGACAGGGATAGAAGGAGGAGGAGCTGGTTCGAAAAGGGACTGTTCTTCTTCCTCTTCCTCGGGCTCTGCTTCGGGAGTGGGTGCTTTTTCGACAACCTTCTTTCTTGCAGCTGGAGGTTGAGCTGAGGGCGGTGCAGATGTATCGCTGTCCGAATCCTCAATTTTGACGGCTTTTGGAAATTTCTTCGCAGGAGCTTTGCCTTTGCGATTAACGGGGGCTTTCGCTATGCGTCCTCTGCGAGTTGGTTTGACCTCCTCTTCATCGTACTCCGATGCAGCAGATGCTTCTGCTTCATCATCGTCCGATTGGACGACTTTAGCAGTAGCACGTTTGCCTGGTTTAGCAGCTGCGCGACGCCCTTTGACAGGTTGAACATCCTCTTCCTCCTCGTCCTCGTCCTCTTCCACCTCCTTCAGGCGGGCCGATCCAGATGCTCCCCCGGACTTCGCTGATCCGATACTGGTGCGACTGCCAGTAGATGCGGTAGCAGTACGAGTGGACGTGCGACGACTTGCTGGCTTGGAAGGGACGTCGGCATCGACATCCATTTCAACAGGAGCGGCTTTGTTCACACTAGCTGCCCTCCTCCCCCTTCTTGGCTTCGCAGGAGCACTTTCCTCCTCTCCCTCTTCCGCGTTTGCATCTTCCTCCTCCCTGCTCTCGATTGATGGCCTCGCTTTCTTCACGGGAGGCGGAGCGTCTGATTGGTCTTCATTTTCGGACTCGACCACGTCGGGCAAGGAGACTTTAGAGCGTGATGACTTCCTTGAATTCGGAACACCAGTACTAGGTGGCTTCGCAGAGACGCTGCGACGCGTCCGCGAAGCCGGCTTCGCGACGTTTTCTTTCTCTTCGGCTGCAGGTTCTGCGGCTTGACCGCGTTTACGTTTGGCAGGCAGCGATTCAGCTGGAGCAGGCTCGGCGGCGACGCTAGGCGCGCGGGATGAGCGGCGAGGCGGCATGCGGAAAGCCCTGGACGATGCGAATTGTTGAAGATTAGAATTGACTTAGCCCTCAGCACATACAGAATCTCATAAACCAACAGTGACACATGAGGACGCGACTGGTCACGTAATGTTATCACGTGTGTCACCCAAATAAAATGTCACGCCCTCCTTCGACAAAATTCCACTTTCATTATGGACAATGGACATTGGAGTCGTACTACATAGAAGGAATTTCAGCGCCCATGTTAACGCAATCATAAACTCCTATGGAATTGGGACATTTGGAATATTTTAATCACTGACGTAGCATCATTCCACATATCTTATCTTTTATCTTATCAATTTCATTTCAAAGATGCTTCCTAATATCTTAATATCTGACTCCTTATCGAATACCGGGGTGAGGAAGAAAAGGACTACATAAGACTACATATGTACGTGCACAGATAACGTTAAATAACTTCACTCCTTTGGGACTATCCTTGAAGCTCAGTCCTAGTCGAACTTCTGTTCTCCCATCAGAGTACACTCTTCTCAACTTTCATCATCTTCTCGACCAAAAACAAAATCAGGACTTTATGAAAGAGAAATTCGGTCCCACACACTCACGATCATAGCAGTTGCATAGCAGTCCGGAATTTGGAAGATGCGTTTCAAATCACCTATCTGATTGCGCCTATCTGAGTCTAGTATCTTGAATTTGTCGAAGAGGTCGAAATGTAGTACTTAAAGGAATAAATTTCTTGTCAGACTTTAAGCTATTCCTAGTTCTAATTATCTGTGAAATTTCACTGCAGAGCTTTCGCCAACTCCAGAAGACTCCAGATCGAACCAGAATATTTTGAAGCAGTAGATGGAGCTCGAGGTTGGCTCGACGCTTCGCAAAGAGCATCTTATGATCATCATGGCCACTGATTGAGCATCTAATAATAGGACTTCAAGCATGACGGTTCATCGCACCCACCACGATAATAAGGCTCCGATGACCCCGGATTCTCTGACATTTCATGAAGTTTTGCAATGGCGATATTCCAGAACTACCAACACTACCGGGTGGTATGTTTATCTACGCATTTTGCATTCATACGTCCCAGAGAGAGATCGCGTCTGGCATGGATTTTCAAATTTTCTGACATTCCGAGGTTCCTATCTATGTAGTCTTCCTCGTTTCATGCTGGCCCCGTGAGATAAGATGTGCGGCTGCTATCAGCTGCTATCTAAGTATCTTGCTTTGTCGTCAAATCAGGTGATCCACATTGCCTTGGGAGCGTTTATAAGTCAGTGAAAGGCTGCATGAAATTACCTGCCTTCCATTTCTCAGGACACACCCCCTTCCGTCGAAGTCGTTCCCATCCAACGTCTGTTTTACAGAGGTCCATCAGGACTCGATAGAGACATCAAGAATCAAGATTAGCACAACCTGAGGTATATATACTAAGCTTATTTCATGCGGCACCTATAGCTAATATCGCTCCCACTTGTTCAATAGCCTATTGACATACTTACATCAGAATTCGCAATGAGCCCAGATGGAACAGGATCGAGCACCACCGCTGTGCCCAGCACCGTGACTGGCATCAAGCCTCCTTCTGATTCCAAAGGAGCGCCGACAGCATTCAAGCACCCGTTAGACCCCTTGACTCCCGACGAGGTACGTCCAGAAATGTTGCTCAGGGGGGACACATAATTAAATGACATCACTGTGCAGATCACTGCGGTGGCCCTGACAATCAGGCGCCATCTCGCGGCGAAGACCGAAGTTAAAGCCATCAAGTTCATCACTTGCTGTCTTCTTCCCCCCACCAAGAAGGCCGTTCTTGCATATCTTGGAATTCCTCTGAGCCCTGGAGCGAAGCCGGAGCAGCCTGTACCTATCATCAGGAAAGCTGAGAGTGATGTAAGTCGTTTGTTCCTTCATAGCGTTATAGAGCGACTGACATGGTCGAACGTAGTTCTTGGATCTTGTGAATGGGTGAGCGAAAATATGATACTTTTATTGAATTTTAGATTAATGCTGACCATATTCTTTAGACGGGGATACAATGCGACCCTTATTCTGAATCCCAACGGAGAGTGGGAAATGGATACTGTGACTCTTCTCCCCGAAGAATACCACCCCCAAATTTCGCCGGAAGAGCTTATTGCGTGTGAAGACGTCGTAAAAAACAACCCGGTGGTACAGAAGTTGGCGAAGGACGTCGGTGAGCACCACCAGTATGTATTTTATCTCCTACAATATCGAATCCCTCCCTTGTCAGGTATCGAGCCCGAACAGATCTTCTGCGATGGATGGTCAATAGGATACGACGAAAGGTTCCCTCAGAAGCGCCGCGTGCAACAAGGTCTCGTATATGCACGTTTCTCACCCCATGACAATCTCTACGCTCACCCAATGGTATGCTTATAGCCTGATAATCGGTTCTCTAATAGCTGCTCATTCTCTGCTTCATAGGACTTTATCCCCATAATCGATGTCAATACCAAGGAACTCCTCCATGTCGGTGAGCTTCATTACTTTTCCTTCATGTACCCCTGTCCAATATTGACACTGTCCAAGATTTCCCTGCGCACTACAATCGCGCCGAGGACGGCTCCGCTAAGCTCAGCTCTTACAGCACTGCACCACCGCCTCTCGCAGCAGACTCGTTTGCCGCTTCCGGACGCGAGCGTGTCCCCCCGCCTAGCAAGGCCTGGGATTTCCTCCCCGACTTGATGGAAAAGACGCAAGAAGGTGGATATCACCCAAGGACAGATCTTAAGCCTCTCCATATCGTGCAGCCCGAGGGCGTCAGCTTCAAGATCGACGGCCATGTCCTGGAGTGGCAGAACTGGAAAATGCATATTGGTGAGTTTTTCGGCTGTCGTTGGTGGATCACTGAATATTTACTCCGCATTTTAGCTTTCACCCATCGGGAGGGTATCGCGCTTTCCACGGTCACCTACAACGACAATGGTGAGGTCAGGCCCATCTTTTATCGTCTCTCGTTAGCGGAAATGGTCGTTCCTTATGGTGCTCCCGAGTCCCCTCATCCCAGGAAATTCGCTTTTGATTCGTAAGTCGAATGCTGCTCATGACATCATCGCGTAATTAAACTTCGGGTTAGGGGCGAATACGGTATGGGCACGATGGCGAACGAGCTCTCCCTCGGATGTGATTGCCTTGGACAGATTCATTATATGGTGTGCTAAATAGTTTGGCCAGTCTTTGTGACCGTGGACTGATTTGGTTTGCGGGATAGCCCGGCGCGTTTATCACTAACGATGGAAGTGCCTTCGTGATCAAGAACGTCATTTGCATCCACGAAGAGGACGCTGGTGTGCTCTGGAAACACACCGACTACAGGCCCAATGGCAGGAGCCAAACCGTCAGGAGAAGGAGACTCGTTATTAGCATGGTTTGCACCCTTGCAAACTATGGTGAGCGCCCTTCTTCGTTCAACATTGACCTTTAGGCTGAACATATAACCTAGAATACGTCTGGAATTACCACTTCTATCAGGATGGAAGCATCGAATTCGAGATCCGCCTGACTGGAATCCTCTCCGTTTATCTCGCAAGGGATAACGAGCCCAATCCCTTCGGTACCACTGTGGCCCCCAACATCAACGCCCAGTACCATCAGCACATGTTCAGCATCCGCGTCGACCCCATGATCGACGGCGTGAACAACAGCCTCGTCGAGTCCGACATCTTCCCCGTCGACGCCGCCACGGGCTCCAAGGACAACTTCGCCGGCAACGCGTTCTACTCCAAGGACACCGTCATCAAGAACGAGGCCGGCCGCCCGTACGACTTCGCGAAGGAGCGCAGGTGGCGCATCGTCAACCCCGCGCGGCAGCACTATGCCTCGGGCAAGGACGTCGGGTACTCCGTCGGCGTCAAGGGCGGCGCGACGCCGATGATGGCCAAGCTGGACGGGTGGGCCGCGAAGCGCGCTGGGTTCTTGCGGAACACGGTCTGGGTCTGCCGGGATGTCGAGGACGGCGAGAACGGGTCGGTGCGCGTATGGCCTGCTGGAAAGTATGTACCTCAGACGCAGGACGACCCGGAGGATTCCGTTAGCTCTTGGGTCAAGGGCGAGTTGCCTGTTGAGAACCAGGATATCTTGCTCTATGTGACCGTTGGAACAACGCATATCCCTCGTCCTGAAGATTGGCCTGTGTATGTATCGCTCATTTTTTGCAAACACTCTCGCGCTAATGCATCTGATATTCTATAGGATGCCGGTCGAGCACCTCAGTGTGACGTTCAAGCCCAACTCGTTCTTCAAGGCGAATCCAAGTATGGATGTTCCTGGAAGCAAAGACCCTCTCAGTGTCAGCGCCTTCAGCAATAACAGCAACAACGAACAAAGTTGTGCTTCTTGCCATTAAGACGACCGTCAAATACGTGGATGGAATATTGGATGTATATAAATGAATGTAAAACGTATCTTTTTCTTTTTATCAAAACATTATCTATTTTTCTTTCGATACTTTGTGTCGAATGTCACTAAGAACAAGTGAGCCCGAGATACCTGTACACCTTAGGAATCGGTCACTAGTTTGTGGCCCGTTACACCCGTGCTAGATCTCGAGACTTCACATTCGAATGACGAGGACGAGGAGCAAGGGGACTAAAATTGTTGCTGTTGCGATCAGGAACGACGGGGACGGCAAATTGAGGTGCAGCCAAAGTCAAATTCTCTTTCGCAGTAGTATCAAGTAGCTTGTTCAATTCGGCCGGAGAAATAATATGTCGAGAAGGGGAGGCGGGTTTCTGCGTCTGAGTAAACCTGCGATGCTTGGCGCTGGAATTCTTCATCGTATTGAAGTGAAGCCGCATAGGGGAGTCGTTGTGTTCTGCTGAGGAGTTTCGACGACGGTGTACGTTAGCGGCCGCATCTAAGTCTCGGGTTTTGATGTCCAGAACTGATTTATCTTTATGAAGTGTGATGTTATATTCTGTAGAAAGGATGCAAGTTGGAGATCCTTTGTGGTGCTCTGCCTGGCGCACACCATGAGACTGACCACGTCGGTGTAGACCCCAACCATGCGATTTCGACGAAAAGAAACCGTGTGCAGTATGCGCTTCGGTCTGGGACGCAGGAGGAGAAGACAGAGGGTCAAAGCTAAATACTTTGTTAGTCGGGCTCGATACCCCGGGAGGCTGAAGCTTTTCCGCTACAAGCTTGGGCGCCACGCCTTTCTTGATAACATGCATGATATTGTTCTTCCGCGCTTGCTGCGGCAGTAAAAACCCTGGCGCGCAGGAAAATGTGAGGGGCGTCAAGATCTTTTCGCCTTCCATGACTCGGCCAGATTTGTCGGCGATTCGGTCGTCCACCAGGTACTCAAACTGCCAGTGGAGCTTTAGCGGTTCGGAATCGTGATTATTGTGGTTAGTGGCAACGGAGATCTCATGTCCGTGCAGAACGTACACCCCGTTTGTCTTCAAAGTGAGCAGAGCCTGCTTGGAAGCATAGTCGTGCGTATCGTCGCCGTTGACAGTGATGCGTCTAAGAATCGGAGGCGTCTCGAAGGGTGCGTCATGGAAGTGAAAGGCCTGCCTAGTAATCGGCTTGAACTGTGCCATCACACCACCTGGAGTCCGCAGATCTGGGCGAAGGCGCACGATTCCGGTGAAACTGAAGAAAGGATTGGCGTCACGAAACCCTTCTTGGTCGACGAGGAACTGCACGTAGATGTCTTGCAGCCAGTCGTGATCCAGTCTCGGTACGGTTGGGTATTCTAAATGAACTTGGTTGACCACTTTGACTGATCTCTCCCTGCGGTGGTGTTGTCCGACTTGAGCTTGCTGAGACACCCGGGAAGGACTGATATTGTCTAACTTCCGAACATGGCCATGACGCTCAAGCGGCTTCCGCCCAGGAGGGGAGACATGAAGAGACGCACCACATTCTACATCATCGAATTCTACGATTTGCGTTGGTTGTGGAAATCGTGCGAGGTTTTTGTTGGCAACAAAATCTTTGTATTGGCCATAGTCCCAGCTCTGGGAAGAAATCCACGACAATGTCTTCAGACCTGCATTCGTAAAGGCCGTGGTCATGTCACCCTTATCCTCATCATGGTTTTCTGGAGATTGTTTTTCAGAGGCTATCTGCTCAGAGCAAGGTCCATGAGAGAAAGACTCGTCCGCTAAATCTGAGAACGTCGAATCCAGCTCCATGTCTGAGTTCCGGGACGGCTTTGCGTCTACAAAGACGACTGGGTGGTAGAATGCTCCAGATAACGCATGGCGAGATTGCTTGTTCGTACGAGGAAAGTCTTCGTTTTGTACAGCTGATAGGTCATCAAACTCGAGAGTAGCAGTATTTTGGGAGTTGAGACTTGAATATCCAAGACCTTTGACAGATTCAGAATTAACCGAGTGCCGTGATACCTGACTAGATCTAATTTTCCGTCGTCGACTTCTAGGCCCAAAAGTGCCCATAGAGTCCACAGAAGTCGAACTTTCAGCGCTTCGTAAGTTCCCATGAGCAAAATCAGTCTGAGAAAAAGTAGACATCGACAATCTCGAAGATTCTCGATTATGATCCATCACTACAGTAGCAGCAATAGATTTTTGGGACCGCAGTGTCGATGAACTATCCCGTTTATTACGAGTGCGAGCCGCAGAGCCCTGTAAAGTCGACGAGTCTGAGAGCTCTGAGAGCGGGTCGATGTAGCTGTCGTCATATAGGAGCACAGGAATGTCACCCGAAGACCACGCAAAGGTGAGTTGAGAGGGTGTTAGGATCGGCGAGGGTGGATTGAGGGTGCACAAAGCATCGAACTCGGACCCCGTTGACGATATCGAAAACTGAGAGAGATCTTCTTCATCCAGACTGATAGGAATAGCATCCATCACCGTAAGATGTAGAGTCGAAGCAGTTGTTCACCGGCTTTGGGTGTTTGTGAAGTGGTTGGTTGGCAATTGGCTTTTGCATGGTGGCGGACAGATGACCGTGACTGTCAAGTCAACGAAAAACCTTTTTCCCAGCCTCGGTTACAACTTTGACGGTGAACTTCAAGCACCGACAAACTTTAACCCGCCATTTCGTACTACAATCAGGTAGTCGGCCATTCTGCACTCCTCCTAGTGTCCATTACCTAGCGGTACACCCAGGGGACGATATTTCAAAGTTCAAACTGACATGCAAAAAATCTGGGTACTTTTATTTTTAGTCATGTTTTCTCTTGAAAGCATCGTAATTGACCGAACTACTCGATTTGCCATAGCCATCCAGCTGTCATCGTCTCTCTTTTTTCCTGTAGCATCCATCAAGTCTGCTAACATTCTTAAATGCCCGAGCAGCTTGACCACGCATATTCTCCTCAGCCAAGATATGCAGGTCCGAAACACACCCCACACTCTAGCCTCGTCTGATTCGCAATACACCCATCGGTGGGAGATCTGAACCCCCCTGCAGCTTTATATTATCCGCGAGTCTTGGATGCAGAAGCCCCAGCCGCTTCTGATGCCCTCCTACTTCACGCCGTCCAAGTCGCGCTGGGCCCATCTCCTGCGCCCCCACCCCAAGCATGAAGGCTTCATGACCGAGCCGCGTCCAAGTTCCGCGACCCCAGCCCGGAAGCAGAAGCCGTACTACAGAAAGGCGTCGCTCTCCACCCCCACACTCCGCCTCATCCCGCCCGAGGACGGCGACGCAGGGGCCCCGGAGGACATCCGCACGAGCATCACCTTCCCCACCCTCTCATCCGGCACACCCCTTCTCGCACGCGTGCCTGACTCTCCCCCCACCCCCACTCCCATATCGGAGTCCCGCAGACGTGCGGCGGCGCCAGCGCCCGCCCCGCGACCTCCGAGCCCGATGCACGTCCGGGCAGACGCGACGCCACCCCCCAACTGAAACGCCTGTACTTCAGCGACGAGCCCCTCATCGACCTATCCGTGGCTCCGATCAAGCAGTACTTCCCAGCACCGGTCCCGCCACCCATGTTCAAGCTCTCGTCCACCGAAGAGGTGCCTGTATTCAAGGGCCGATACAAGCTGAGGCACAAAGAGCGTATGAGCTTACCGGGGGGGTTTTGCACGCCGCAGAAACCCATGCCGAGGCAAGTAGAGATGGTTCATATCTACATACGCATCGTGATTCTCTAACGAAAGTTTTTTCTGTGCAGGTATCTAAGATTTTGCTAGAATTAAGGCGAGATGCGCCACATTTCAACGCCATGTTTTCCATACCACCCGCTTATTCTTCTTAAGCACCTTATACCACAAAGTGCTTGTAGAGAAACAATGATGTATCGGATATCTATGGACTTTCCGAAACTCGTACTTATCAACAGTCTTCTTCCCAAACTTTGCTCACTGAGATGGAAAAACAACGGTCGTATATATGATTTAAATTCTATTTATAGATTGAGATGAGCTCGGGCGCTAATACAGCGCTAATCATAGATGATTTGTCGTACAAGGCCAAAAAGGCGTAAGTACAAAACAATTTTATGACATTTATGCGCATATACTATCAATGCATGTAGGTAAGTCGATGATAGCGAGTAGAACTTGAACAACTTCTAGGAAAAGTAACGATATGCGTAGTCTTTTGGGTTGAACTTTGAACTGATGGGAAAAAAAGAATGCTGAAACACGACAAGAGCTGAAGGTTTCTAGTGAAAGAGCAGGCAGAACGCAAAATGCGACCACCATCGGAAGGAAAAGAGCGGATTGATAGAATATAAAACGCCGAGATACTAGAAGTATTGCGAAACACTATTAGGGCTGAACCATCCTGACACGAAAATGCAACGTAGTACCAGCAGCCATGGGTTGAAACGCCCCTCCAAAAAAGTCGTGTGCTATAAGAATATGAGCTGGAATAACCAAACGAAAACCAAATTAGAAATGAACACAAAAGGAAATGTGAATGCGAGCTAGTAATACACCAATGAAAAAATGGGAAGAGGTCGAACATATGCGTACAGAAAAACAGGTATGACAGCTCAAAAGAGCGAAAAGAATGCGGCAAAAGTGTAGAAAAACAAGATGAAGGAATAGTAATGAATTTGGAGCCAGAAAATAACATGCCATCCCACAAGAAAAGGGAAATGAATGGAGGCGAAAAGCGTACGTCGGAGAAGAACGATGTTGACCAAAACTGTGCGTCGAATCCTTGTTGGCGCTTGCAGAGCAGGATGAGATATCTTGTTCCAGGGCTTGAAGTCAATGTACACCGTTCCAACGTAGAGCCAGATCTAAGCCAGCGTAGTTAAGAGCTTGTTGCCTGTTCGACGTCGATTCTGATGCCCTCAGCGACCGAATGAGCGATGGACTGCGCTGCAACACTAGGCGAAGGCGATCGCTCCCTGTTTGATCGAAATCCCATCTCCAAAGAATAATAAGCGGGCGCAGGGCTTCCTCGCCGACGACCCCGATGGCCTTCTCCCTCTGGCAGAGGTTCACCGTCATCGCCGCCGATTGCTGTACTCAGGTTTCCGAGATCCATGCCCAATCCAAGGCGAATTTCTTCCATTTCAACCACGTCACGCTCGATGTCGATGTCCATATGATCTGGATGGATGCTTCCCAGTGTCGTGAGTACCACATTGGAGCCAATGGTGCTGACAACACCACGGTTCCGGTATCGGCTCCCAGTTTTGCTGCGGTGACCAGGTGGAGTGTAAGGAGATCCTTGTTGGGTCATTGATTTCGTCGTGAAAGCGGCAATCCCACTGCCTTCAGAGTGCGAGACAGTCTCGGAACCGCGTTCGCGAAGGTCAAGAATCTGTCAAATAAAAAAGCTCGTAAATTGACATGCAGATGCAAATATATGCTATACTAACCAGACGACAGGCAAAGACAGGACCAAGCATGACGCTCAAAGGAATATTGATGGCCGAGATGACTTGACGTGGTCTAAATGACGACCCCAAGAGTAAGGTCAGAGATTAATTGATAATTTAGGGACCACAGCACGCACTGTAAATAGAAAACGCCGTTGATCTGCGAGAAAATAGGCGTTAGGAAACAAAAAATAGGAAGCTAAAATTTATTCACCAAGTTCGCGATAGAAATCAGAATATAATAAAATACACCTAAGTAGTGGTATGTGAGCCTAAGTTTCGATGAATCGAATAAACACGAACCCTCGCGAAGGAATGTCTGAATCAAGCGACTATTCGGTCCCCCATTGCGTCTGCGGATGTTAAACGCTTTCCAAACCGTCATGGACGTGACAACTGTATCAAAGAGGAGAGGTGCGATCTACATCAAGAATATCACTTAGGTTATGGCTTCGCGGTCGGTGAGATATGAATGCTTACAAAGAAGCCTATTTATTGGGAACAGAGTCAAATTTTGATATGCGATGGAGTCAAAAGACAATCCTCACCTAATAAATGGGCCGAATGCGGTTTAGACATAGGAAAACAGGGGCCCTGTGGGATGGCCATTAGTATATTTCATGCAAGGAAGGAACTTTACTCACAAACGGTGGTTCGGTGAAAGGGAGCACTAAGCGAACAGTTTGGGTCAGCAACGACCAGAGAAGTGTTTAGATGACTGCTTACACAACATCTGCGTAGTGTCAACGTAAAGTTGGTAGGCAACAACCCCGGAGAGTGCTGAAAGTAAGAAGAACAGGACATATACATTCCTGCTGAAGAATGCGTATGTACGAATCAACAGCACAGCTACATCGAATTGGTGAGTGGTTCAGAACGCGCAGCGTCGTAAGTCGACCTACATTCCGAGCCTACTTGATTCCACATCGCAAGGGCCACAGGGATCTAAAATAAAATTTAAAGTGAATATATGCGCGACATTAGGTGAACAGTAGTATAATACGCACTTTGTATATCCGCTGACATGTTTCTAACGTATGGTCCACGACGAAACAATATAGCAAATAGGGTACAACGATAATGACCCAATAGCTGGGGCGTTCTGAGTTATGTAAAGTTCAATCAAAATGCCGCATATACTTACCGGCAGAAGAGATAGGCCATCTTGACTGGAGTCCAACGAGTGTTCCAGACCTGCGCAACAGGACGAATAATGATCAGTATATGCGCGAAGACAGAAAAGAGCATGTGCGACGTACGAAGCGGTATTCTCTGGGAAGACTAATGATCCAGTCCCAGATGACCACAGCGTCTACAATGTCAAAACGACAAGCATCAGAAAGAGGGAAAACGGAGAAGAAAAGCTGGCGCAGGTACACATGGCTGTAAAATCCTCGGATGAGACTGGAATCGTTGGCGGTGAGGTCAAGGATACGTACCACAAAAGTATACTTGAGTGACATAGATGAAATGCTCCGCGGTCTGGGAGTCCTGGTCCGACATGAGCGACGACGGCGAGAGATGGTGGTGGAGGGAGGAGAAAGGGATGATGGGGGTGTGAAAACAAGAGAGACAAACGGCGGAAGGAAAAGGGAGGAGACGGGATCTGGGAGATAGCAGTAACGTCACAACAGACATTCCTTAAGCTCTGGAAGAAGCAACTCCCCATCCTTTTTCGGCCAGAAGCACCAACGCCGTCCCGACTCCGCTCTACCCAAAACATTCCGCTGCATTATTCTAGCTTCTTGCGGAACACAGTAGCCACCCAGCACAGGGCTCATGGTGTCCGCGCCCCAACTAGAATGGCGCAACGTGGTCAGACGAGCTTATTTGTGATATGGTAGCACGGCGGATAGAAAATAGTGGGCCTCGAGGAATCGTTGGAGTCAAGATCGAGTCATTAGTTGAATCTTCGTCCGACTTAACGGTCATCAACAGGATCAAGAAGTTCAGCCATCGAGAAGACCCAAGATTAGACGCGACGCGACGCGCACCATCACCTGATCAACATACAAGATTTCGAAACCATCATAATATAGCTCGAGTTTGCAGGGTTATACAAAACGTGAAGAGCGACTGAAGGTATTGGTCAAACCCGGCCTTGTACTGAGAAATAGCTGCAGTTTGGGTCCGCATCCTGGGAGGAACATCAATATTGTTAAGAGCGTAGAGAACACAGTTGCGCGCAGTCAAGTTAGGAAGGTCTTCCGAAGCATCGAACTCTATGGCTTTGATGTACTCCATGCGTTTTATTACTAGTTCTGCATCCGCCTCCCAGATGACGGGGCTGGTTCAGCATAATCAAATTATACAGGTGAAAAGGTTGCGACGTAGACTCAGTGTAGACTCTAGAAAGAGATTACTGTCCAGAAACGTGATTATTTCCTATATATCAGTCGCAACGGCAGTATCATTAGTATGAAGATCAATGTCAGCGGTGAGTAGGGTAGGCTCACTGTCGATACACGAATGCCACTGCGACAGATACGACAAACAAGGTTGACGTCGAAGTTTGAGCCGCGTTATGCTCGCTTGTCAAAATCTACGCGCGTGCCACGTGCCGGTGCACCGCCACCAATCGGAGTGTTAGACTTTGCGTTCTAACTTCAATGTTCTACTAGTAACTGACGGTGTCCTCAGCGCTGTCAGCGCTGTTCAGAGCGCGCTATCCACCGGTTTTTCCCTGACATCATGCACTCTATACAGCTTATAGCTCCTATTTCTTCATTTATTTTGCTTTCTCTCCGTCGAGTCGTCAATATGCCAACTTGTCTTTGGCTAAACGCAACGGAGGTCGTGTTTGGGTCGTGTAGCTGAATGCACGAAGTTGACCTCCCATTCACGTTCTCGGATCTTTGGTACTGGATATAGCTCTTGAAAGGCTACCCACGATACCCACCGGAAAATCAGCCTTCTCTACGAAGCCGTGGCACCGCAACAAGTGCCTACTGAACTATCCCCCAATCATACAAATTCCCTCATAGTGAGTTGGCAACCATGATCTATTTTATGACTAACCTCTGGACGATTAGGAAACAGAAATCCGGTCCGACATGTAGGGAACATGCTTTTACTGGCAGATGTAGAACAAATGTAGAGCTGTCGCGCTCACCCAGATAATCGTGAACGTTCGTTGCAGACTTGACAGCGTGGAGGCGACGACACTCAGCGCATCAGTGCTTTTGGAAGGGGAAGCCCCTCGTTGGAAGGTCGAAAAGATCGCCCATTCACCTCATGCCATGCAAATTCAGAAATATCAACACAACTCACATGTCAGTTATGTTCTGCGCAGGACCTGCCGATAGGTCTAAGGCAAACATAAAAACCACCTCTATTTCCTAAAATTTTTATTCACAACCGATGATCTCAGCTACTCAGAAGCATCTTTGCAACCTGTGGTTTGACTGCGACGTCTCTTAGAATTGGGCAAATAACTGGATCACATAGTGGTGCCTGGGCTACTTCGGACTGGGTTCCAATTTTTGTGATATCAAGCATTTCGCTTGGAGCTTTGCCAAATGCTAATGGAGTGAGTACATTATCCTCGATTTTTGAGAACCAGTTGTTGATATCGTTGCAAAGATGATTTCGTGGCTTCCAATTGACGCCGTTATTCAACTTACATATTGCGTTGAGATAATCAATATCCACCCGCTCGGCGCTCTGGATATCGTTCACCCAAATGTTATTGAATGGAACCTTGTGATCAAGCACATCGAAGCATCACTCAAGAGCAGTCGCGGTGTTTCTCTTGGATTACTACCCTTTTCAGGAGTGGTTCTCCAAGCTAGAAAGCCGTAGCTCGCCTGTAACGCCAAAAGACATGGCAGATATCGTAAGTTTCAAATCCAAACTTTCCGTTCCTTTTGAATTTCACAAAAAATTACACTCATAGCCTGCTATCAAAATCCTTGACTTCTTCAAAAATCTGGCCAAGGGTGCTCTGAACGATTTACCCCGAATTCTGAAGCGCTTGGCACAGCCATCTTCGCGACGAAGAAAATGCAATCGATCAACAATGGTTTCGGGACTCTACCCATTCTGACGGAAGATGATGTAGATAAATGGATGCGATATTGGGCTGCGGCTGGGCTATTCGATTGAGGTCCTCTTTCCAGTCAGGTTTTTCTTACTCCTGCGCGACTTCCACCACAACTCTCGGTATTACCACTGTTCCCTGGAAGCTTCGGTGTGCTATGAACGAAATTCCAACCCAGTATTAAAACCTGTCCTCTGCAAATAACTATGTATAAAGCGCCTTTTTATCGCACATCAACTAGAACATCACTTCAAGTTCTGTCTTGACTGTCTGCGTAATTCACTCTTCGTCGACAGTGACATTCACTTAGATGTACTCTTACTAGCTCAGCGATTTTCGTCCAGTGCTTGTGCCACTCAGTTTGCATATACATCTCCGCTTTATTGATGCATTGGTACTAGGGCAGCTTTATGATAAGTTGAATATGAGTATACGCGCCACTGGAAGCCATCTAAGATCCTTAAGCATCAGTGTTTGTAGTGGCCTGCCACCGCTTCCTGTACATCTCTAACTCTCCCGTGGCACCGCCTGACTATGTACAACAGAACAAGCTCAAATTGAACTTTCAGCCTGTAGCGCCTCATAGTGCGTACGCTCAAAATCTGTGCGCACTGCGCACTGCGCGCGCTCGCTCGACGCTTTATGTTTTTGTTCAGTATCATGTGATCATATGCCGTTGTACGGCCGGCCGGCCCCTCCGGAATCGGATGTTATAGACCGGAAGTCGGATATTGCACCGCCACCAGTAGTTTGAAGTCCATGCATCCGTCTGTCCGCACGGACTCCGTCCGGACAGTCACATGGCTGGCGGCGGGCGTGCCGCGTTGCTGGAGGTCCTCTTTCTCGTATTGAATACTTATTGCTAATAGTGGTTTTGGCGTCAGTACTTATTCCTCTGAATGCAATCTGAATGCTTTCCTTCCTCGCGAAAACTGCGCAGTGTGCAACTAACAACATCGCCTAGACCCTGCTATTCCTTCCGACGGGCGATGTGGGCTCCAACGTGCGGCGTGGGGTCGCGATGGCTGCTCTCGATGTAGTACGTCGTACAGCCTACAAAAAGGATTCCGAAAATGGACACGCTCTTACCGGCGATTGATAAGGAGTGGCAGGCGGGCTGGTGGGAGATGCCACAAGCAGCCACATCAGGGAAGGCGGGTGGCGCACAGTGCAAGCGCGAGCCTTAGGGATGATAACATTGCGCAATTTGTGCGCAATACTAGATGTGATTGAGAATGAGACCCGTGTAGAAGCAGTGGGTATTATCAAGGTATTATTTTATTGTTAGAACCATTAGTAGTCACTGGTTGAAAAGGCTACGATGACCTGATATTTTATCCAATGAGTCTACACGAAGTCTACCCCCTGGGGCTCTGGCTTCAACCTAGTTTTTTATTATATTCATTTGTACTTTATTTAAATAAATGTTTTTTTGTTCTGCTCAAACAGAATAGGCCTCTAGTTTTATACTCTCACAAACACAATCTGTACAGATCTATGTTACTGGGGTTGTGTCAATTTACAAAGCTTCCATATAAATCGATGCAAAATCGATGATCTCTGCCTCTGATCCAATAGTGGTTTACATCCAGGTCCTACTGCTTTGCAAAAGCTGCTTCCCCTCCTTTGTATCCAGAACCATCTTAATATTTGCCCTCGTCTAGATAGCCGTGGATGATGGTGGAAACTTGGAAGTGGCGGAGAGGGCAGTGGGTGTCTTGACCCGCCGCTCTGTGAAGGGAGTGATGTCAATGGGGCTCGCGCATCTAGGTATCAGAGTGGCATAACATCGGGCGACGGTCCCGTCCTCGAAGAAGTGGCCGAGTGGCGGCGGTGGTGAGTCGTGACAGTGGCATCGAGTCAACATCGAGTACGCGAAAGTTGAACGCGACGCGTTGGCGACACGTCGTGCCGCAGGCGCCCATCCGGCTTTGTCAGCGAGATGCCGGCTGGTGCCGTCCGTGCGGACTGTCCGCTTTTGGGTGATGCACGGACTTTCGAAATCCGGAACTTTTTGAGTAGTTTTGTTCCGCCCTGAACGTGCGTTGCGTTGTGCTCAATTGGTGCTACTTTACGTTTTTCCGCCAACGTCGTGCGTTATATGCAGCTTATGCCTCCACTTTCCATTTTATTCTGCTTTCTTTCCATCGGAAGCCCAAAAAATGCCGTCTCTGGGTAAAAGCAGCCGAGCTCGTTTTGCTGACCGCTGGAATATTAGTATGTTGACCTTCTATTCAGTAAGAACGAATGAGCCACGTTCTTTGAGGCTGAATACAGCTCCTGGAAGGCTACCAACGATCTCCAACGATATACGCCGGAAAATCAGTCTTCTCCACGACAGAGCCGCGAGTACCGCAAGGTACCGCACAAGTGCGCAACGAAATATCGCCCATGACAAATTTCCCCTTAGTGAGTCGGTAACCATGATCTGACTGACTTTTGATAACGACGTGATAAGGACCGAAAAACAGGTGCTTTGCCACTTAGGAAGACCTATCATCCTTGCATTCATTGGCGATTATGAACCAACTGCAAGAGTGTAACCTCACGAAATAACTATGAACATTTGTCAAAGACTAGACGGTGTGGAAAGGACGACACAGCATCGCTGATTGAGGATAAAGAAGCATCGGTAGAAGACCGAAAGATCGTCCGGTCCTCCACGCGTCATCTCGCGCGTGCAATTCCAGAAATGTCAATACGTTGTACAACTCGTTTATCGATATGTTCGGCGGAGAGTAGCCGATACATATCAGATAAATATAAAAGGGCTCCTCCACATCTACCTCCAGCTACCTCCTCAGTTTACAATTCCCATCCGAATGTCACCTAACCAGAGCCACCCTATATTCCCACCTATAGACGGCAGTCTACTCTTACCAGACACCCTTGCCTTTCACGAGCAGCACAATGCTGATCTGCCAATCTACGTTTGGAAGGAAGATGGCGCCGACGACATAACCGAACTATCCTTCAAAGATTTCGCCCAAGCTTGTCGTCGTGTTCCCCGGGCTCTTGATCGTCGAATTGATATTTCTTCCAGACCAGTTGTCGCTATCATAGCGCTGGTAGATACCTTGGTGTACCAAACTGTCGTTACTGGTATGGTAGTTGCAGGCATTGTGGTAAGTGTTTTCTTCTTTTCCAAAACCTTATGTTCAAGATAATTTACATATGTACGCAGCCATTTCCTATCTCTCCTCGCAACACCCCGGCCGCGATCGCACATCTCATGAAGAAGACTTCCTCCCATGCGATTGTATCGACTTGCACGACTCTCAAGGACCTGATGGAAAGCGTAGAAGTTGAATTCAAGAATACGGACCCAAACTACGAGATCGCTATCACGGAAATACCAAGTCTCTATCAGCTTTACCCCCAGTTCTCCGATACACCTATTAACGATGGGTTTGATACTTTGACGATCTCGGGGGACAGCTGTCAGCCAGTCATCAAGCCAACTGATATCGCTGTATACTTGCACTCCTCCGGAAGTACTGGCTTGCCGAAGCCGATTCCGAAATCCCACAGAATCCTCGTCGAACATATCACAGCGCGTGCGTAACAGCACTCATATGCTTCTGGACCTTTTTGTGCTGATGGTGCCTCGCAGCTGTTTGCGTCAACTTTCGCCAGGATCCTCAGGCGCGGGTACCAACGATGCATATGCCACCGTTCCACGCTATGGGATTTATTCTTGAGGTCACTGTGCCGTTGTACACTTGTGCTGTTATTGGACTGTTTCCTCCCGTGGTCAAGCGCGCAGATATCGTTCCCCCAATGGCTACGCCGGATATCATTCTAGATCAGATCCGAAAGACAGAGGCGACCTCGTTGATAATTTTGCCAA